>VXBL01007953.1:654275-671177 GCA_013400195.1 Aramus guarauna | reverse complement strand
AAAAAAAAAAAAAAGAACTTTCAATGCAGCAATGTCTACAAGTGTTTGTTTTAATTATGTGTTGTCATGGAAAAATGAATAGTCCTAATGAAATTCAGACACCCAAAATACAAAATCAGCCCCACATTGAATTTCAATTATGCCAATGCTATTTTCAGTACCTCTGTCAGAACCCTGTAATAGGGTTTTAGGAAATCCCAGTTCAAGCAAGCTGTGGAAGACATAGGGATGATGATGACAAATTTTTTGTGACCCTCTCTGACAAGCCGTTTGCAGAGTGCCTGTAAAGAAGTCCCATCCTGGCCTAACTGGTCATGGAGATCTAATATTGAGAGCCCAAACCACAGGCTACACTTATCAGTTCCAGTATGCGGAGTTTGGTTTCCCAACTCTTTCATCTTCCAAAATTCTGCCTGTTTCATCCAAACTAAAATCAATTAGATTCCTTAAATATCAAATTAATCAGAATACAAGAATACTCTGGAAGTTTGAGCTTTTGCTTTACCTTCAGATCAATAAAGTAGTGACCTTGAAGGCAAATAAATCTGTCTAATCTGTTCTCCTCAGTATTCCAGAAATACGTGAAGGAATAAGGTGGCTGTCAGAGTTACAAGATTCTACCAGTCGTATTAAATACACATAGAAAGCCGGAAAGAAGGTTTTGCTGCTTTGCTTTATCCTGCCTCCTTCTCTTTTTGAAGGAATGAGAGGGCTGGTTTTAACCTTGTTCCACTCTGCAGGATGGTTCAGAGTTGAATCTTATTGATCATTTCAGTTCCCTTACTCTCATAGTCTTGCACAATGCCTATATAAAAGGATTATTATTTTTTTTTAAATTGCTAATAGAAACAGTAGTACTTACAGGACTTAAATATTAAGTTTTTAGTCTGATGTATATTTGAAATAATTAATGTTGTCTTCTGATGTATCTCTGAATAATGAGATGAATATAGAATAAGTTAGGATGTGAATTTAAAGTGCGACACCTATGCTAAGTAGATTAACCCAAACTAGACAAGGTGCTTCTGGGTCAGAGTTAGAGCTCCGAGTCATGAGCTCTGCCAGTTCCAGCTGGGCAGCTGAAGAGGGTCTGGACAGTGTCCGTCCTCCCGGTTCCTCTGCTGAAAGCATCTGCCCCAGGAGTGGAGACGATGCAACAATGGCATTTCTAACCCACAGCTACGGTAGTATTAACATAAACCAAAGGACATTTCAGTTTATTTTAATATTTGAGTCGATGAGCCATGGTACCTGAGAGGTCTGATTCACAACCCTTGCAGGATTTAGCTGCAGCAATTGAAGAAATTAAGTCTCGCAAACCGTTAGTTTATTTTAACTGCCAAATTGTGTGTATGGGGGAGGTTGTTGCAGGCAATAACCTCTTCAGCTGCTGCAACTTAATCACACAAGGATCATGAATCAGAGCCTTAGAGCTGATCACGTGGGAGTTAGCAAAGTGGGGTTAATTTACATTCTGGTTTATTCTGCCCTGCCTTCTCCTTTTGCATAGGTCTCCCAACAGTCATGACACCATTGGGTTGACTTGCCCCAGCTCCACAGCACAGAGCCACTGGCTCAGGAGGCAATAGCTTCCTCATGAAGCAAAACTTGTCATTCTTGCGCCTATGCCACGTCCCAGTCCCGCAGGAGGTGGGGACACAGCTCATACCAGCTTCAGTGGAAGGGGAGCAGGGACATAGTGGGGAGGGGACAGTGTCCCTGTCCCATAGTTTTCAATGCTCTGGATTCTCATGGAGGGACTGTGGATTTATATGAGATTTGCAAAAGATGACTATGTTGTTAACTGACTAAAGAGCTGGTTTATGCTCACAGTGAGTGAGACATGCTTCAGAGAAGCAGCTCAACAAAGAAACCCTAAAGAATGATCTTATATCTATTGTAGAACCATTTAAACCTATAAAGTGATTCTCTTTTATTCTGTACATGCATGTGAAAGTGTCTTCGTCTCAAAGATATTTGCATAGGGAGAAAGCTTTGTTTTCTCACCAGAGCTTTAGAAATTGGGGGGGTGGGGTGTGTATGTTAAATTATTTTGTTTGAATGGTATAAAGACAAAGTGAAGACTTAGGTGGTGTAAATTTCACATCATATGGTTCTGAGGTTGAGTTTCTTTTCTATATCATATGAACTTTTTTTTTTTTTTGCATGTGAGTAGCTAGATTCTTGACATGGCATTAAAGAAATGTCAAAGTAGACATCTATTCTTAGTCTATAAGTCATTATTTAACAACTTCAAAGGTTTGACAACTGCAAAGAAATGAAGCACAAACACCTAGGTATTGATTTTGTCTTTTGCTTTGTATCTGCTCCATTAAATTCTATTGGCATTGACAACTGCTGAACTCTTCTTCAAAATTCTGTGAGCTTTCAGTCTTTAAGGACAGCTTTATTTCATTTTCCACACCTTTTTCCTTCTAAAATCTCTCTGTCATTAAACTATTACCACAGTCTTAAGAACTGTTTAAAATTAAATCTATTGAAGTTTATCCTTCCCTTATGCCCGTGTTGAAAGATAATGCTTTGGTAACATATCACTGATGAATTTATGGGCACTTGCTATCAATGGATTTCCAATATTAGATTTAGTTACCCAATGTGAGGACTAATAATCAGTCACAAATGGTAGTATCATATAAAATTGATGGTATAAAGAATAGATCCTGAAAAATATTTTTTTCAACTGCATTTTGAAATGCACATCATCATTCTAGCTGAAAAAAAAAACCCAACAATGTTACATTTTAACTTAACTAAAGCTCATTACTGTTTGTAGATGGCTAGCTGGGGATATATTTAATGTTTAAATGAAGAATAAATAAATATCGGTAGGCCCTTCCAGAAATGTCACTTACCTCTCAATGGAAGACGAGATGATCATCTGAAACTGGAAACCAGAGAACACTTCTATATTGCTGTAGCTAGTGCTGGAAGGGTGACTACTCAGTGCAAAAGTCAGTGCCTTTTTCACACAATTCATCTGCAAAAGTAGCTAGTCTCAGCTTGATACCAGTGCAGTGTTCTCATGGATACGCATGTCTCCATGCTGTGTGGTTTTTTCCCTGATGACAAATTAATATACAATACTGTTTTTGTTTAATCTGTGAAATCTGGGAGACCATTTAACCTTCCTTGACTCCACTGGCAGTGTGTGACCTAGCCCTCTTTTCCCCAGTCTTCATGCAAAGAACACTACGTAAGTGGACTAGGGAAAAATATAGCCCATTCCAGTCAAGTCATGTGGGTGGATAATATAACTGCCTGATCTCACCAGCTAAGGATGCTCCATGGAAAATGAACCCTCAGCTGATGAAGAGTCAGCAGGCAAACAGTTTTGGCCTGAACCTTGGGGTAAGCCAATATTTATGGGGTGGTTTAGTTTGAGTACTTTGCTTCAACTAGTTTCTGCTCTTGGGTAACCCTCCAAGGAAAGTCTGCACTGGAACATAAAAAAGACAAGCAGCAATCCCAGGCCCTGGGGCCGATGGTACAAACAGGGCTACATTTATAACAGTTCACATTAGTTCTCCCTAGAGCATGCGGGACATGCCCACGTGACAAGTCACTTTGCTCTGGGTCTCCTCTGCCCTGTATGGTGTCTGAGTCCATAGACGTAACTGTTTTTTCTTGGTTTAGTTCAAACGACATAGAATATCCAGGGTCTTCTTTACCAACCAACTTGTTATTTTATAATATGAATGTGAAAGTATGCGTTGCTCTGTGCTGTTGCTGGGGTATGTCTGAGGCAGCAAATTATGCCAAGATAGTGTTGAAAGGCTGTCTTGGGTGATGGGAGGCAGTTGCGTTTAATGTCATCTATACTGTGCCTTGAGAGCAGACCTGGGAGTAAATTATCTCCAAAAATGGACAGTTTTACTTTGGGAAGAGCTGGTTTGTTCACTCCAAAAGAGAGTCTGGGATAAAAGTGACAAGCAGTGTGGATGATCAGGAATGATTCAGTGCTCAGTGTCACTTCTGGACATCTTTTATGTTCAGTGTTGATGTACCTTCAGGGATGTCTACAAGCAATTTTAATATAGAGGAACCCAAAGATTGCTGAAAACTATTGATAAAACAAGCTAAAACTAGCTTGAAAGTCTGGAAGCCATGGTTGTCTTTTATATCTTCTTATTTTAGGGAAAACTAGAGGTAGTTAGTCACTGAACATGTATCTCGGATAATGCACGTGTTATTTCACAAACTTTGACCTTTATAAACAGGCAACCATGCAATTTTCTCACCGAGTTGTTCTCACAGTGCTCACTTTTAGAATGGGAAATATGGTACAGAGCAAGTAGTAAAACCAGAGATTTCTCATTCTGAGAAGGAAAGAGAGATGTGATATGCACGTTAAGTAATATTTCTTCTTGGGGGGTGAGAGGAAAAAAATAGCAGGAGGTGGTATTTGCAGATGATATTTTAACTGCAAGTCTCAGATTTTAATTTCTCCAGTTTAATTTTGCCAGCCCTGGAGATACTGTAAATCATCTTTTTCTAGTTTTGTGAATCTAGACCCTCACTGCCTTTGCTTTCATTTTTCACATTTAATTTCATATCAACTGGAACATATTAAGAAGGGCTAAGCCTTTATTTTGGAAAGGCAGGTTAGGATGAGAAGAAAAAAAATGGGACTTTTAAAACTCAGTTTGATCAGGTCAAAAAATTTAATTGAAGTTTTTGGTTCAGTTGCAGATGAAACAGTATTAAGCAGAGACCTTCTTAAAGCTGTAGTTTCAAACTGACTTCAAAGTTCCTTTGGGTTCAAGACTTAGCTGTTCCTTATGAATTTTATCTGTCTGGCTTTCTATGAGGCAGAATTGGAGCCACTGAGGAAACAGTGTAGAATGGTGTAGTAAAATATTTTATGAACAACTGAATAATTTGTAAAGGTGGGTTTTTTTGGTTTGGTGGGGTTTTGGGTTTGGTTTTGTTGGTGGTTTTGGTTTGGTTTGGGTTTGTTTGGGTTTTTTTTTTGTAATAGTAATACAGAAGTAAAATAGGAAACAATTGAATTTCAGCCAAGCACTAACTGCATTTCAACTGAATATCCAGCTGTAACCAATGTAAGCATTATCATTGTTTTTTTAGGTAAAGTTTCAGTGAGAGCAGATACAAATGGCAATGCATTATTTTTTAACCACACTTTACCTGTGATCCAGCCAAAGTGAAACAAAAGGACTGGAGAGAAGACTATAATGTCTCTTTTTATAAGTATTTGCATAATGAAAACACTACAAAAGAAAGAAAGACCTTCTGATTTCTCCACTTATAAGCAAATGACCATAATTTTCCAGTTCCTTGATCTTTTCCAGAATAATCCATAAGGGCTTATTAGATTTCATGTTAGACCTTTCTGACAGTAAACTTGTATTGGATATTGAAGTGTCGAAAGATCTTTGAAAAGGTTCTAGTAATTTAAGGCATAGACATTTCTGTGTGCATTTAATTAGATCAATTTGGGGAAGAAAAATAATCTTAAATGTAACTCAAGTGACTAGCTTCTCTTTTAGATTTTTTTGGTTGATTTCTTAAAGCTGATAGGAAATTGCAAGAGTAGCTAGCTAACAGAACGAAGTTACCAGTATTTGCAGCTATATGGACTGTTGCATAAAATATTTTAATGGATCTTTAATTTTAGAGGAGAATTGGAGAAGTATAAAAGTATCACTCCAGCAAGAAACAGATTTAAGAATGCAAAAGTTTCTTAGAGCTATCATTTTGATGTTTTGCTTATTATTTTAATTATTTTTCTATTTAATCTTTTATAAGGTGACAAAATATAGTTTGGATATTGTCATGAAACAGTAAGCAGCTACATCATTATGTCCACTTATCATGGCCTTTGAGAAGGTACCATTGTTCTGCTTTCCAGAGAGGAATTGTAAGCTGATAGGTAGAAAAATTCTCAGCTGTCAAATTGAAACCTGCATCTAAAATCAGTTAGAATACAATCATAGAATGATTTAGGTTGGAAAAGACCTTTAAGATCATCAAGTCCAACTGTAAATCTAACACTGCCAAGTCCACCACTAAACCATGTCCCTAAAAGCATATCTTGAGAAACATCAGTGTGGATGTACAAAGGCAAACCACCATGAAAGAAGTAGTAAAGGTTAAAATGACGAATATTTGAGGAGCCTCCTTAACCCAAATTATATTTTATGTTTTCAGGTAGTTAATTTGAAACTAACCTGTAGGAATCAAATGCTGTCTCATCCCAAGATAAGAAATATTGTCAAATTGGTTGACAGATTGTGGTCTGGTTGTTTCAGGAAGCAGGGAGACAGAATGTAACACTCAATTTTTAGGGGGACGAGTTTAGCTTAGCTCCCACTAGCTTGGCTA
Organism: Aramus guarauna; assembly: GCA_013400195.1. Lineage (NCBI taxonomy): Eukaryota > Metazoa > Chordata > Aves > Gruiformes > Aramidae > Aramus > Aramus guarauna. Next base: position 664,814 of record VXBL01007953.1, on the reverse strand, counting down.
GAAGGGTAGGCATTTTTGTGTTCGTCAGGCTTGAGCTACTGCTTTCTGCTTACACCTTTAGCTCCTGCCTGCATCTTAGTGCTGGGGAGATGCAGAATTTACTCGCAAGTAATGAGTGACGTGCTATTGGCTCTTTAAGCAATTTTGTTCTGGCATTTACTTTGTAGGAACCTGGGGGGACAGATATTATACATGTCTCCTCTCATCTAGAAAGTAGTTTTCTAGTTCACACATCACTTGATAGACTACCACATCAACAGGAACTGTTGCTGCTGTTTTCCTAATGACTCACTTCATCTCATCTTAGACCCAAACTGGCAATGGGACCTATTTCAGTTCCTTTAAAACATGAAGCTTTGGACTTGTTTCTCTATCATACATGCTACTAATCAAAGAAATGCTTTCTTCACCTTAAACAATTTTATTCTAATTGTATATAAATATTTTCTGCTAATGGAGTCTGAAAGAATAACATTAAATGTTTCTGTGCTTTATTTTGGTATTACAGAGATTACTCAACTGCCTGTAAGAATCACAAAGCAATAGTCTTCATTAAGCCACTCAAAATCCCAACCCCTATTTTAATGTTCAAAGGCATCCTTCAGTTTTCTAGTAGAGAAGGCAACCCAGTATCACTAGAGGAGAGTCAATAAGTCCAGACTGAGAAACTAAAGGGACATCCAGTTTCAGAGTCAAGGGGCTTTGACAGTGAATGCCCTTCTAGGAGGTCCCACTTTACTAAATTGACAGCACTCTAGCACAAATTTCTCTGCAGCACAATCACACAACAGAGAAAATGTCTCTCAAATACCCTTTTTCCAGTCATTTAAAGGTCAAAACTAACTCCTTTGATTCCATTTGAAAGCCCACAGGTGTGGTAAGTAGCTTAGGTTACAAAGTTAATGAGTGATAAAGTTGATTCTGCATGACAGAAGGAATACCGAGATTTCTCAAACAAGATTTAGTTTGTTATCTCTATTGCTAGCCCTGCTGTTTTAACCTCTAGTAATTATGTGAGAGCAGTCCAGATTTGCTAAAGGATGTGTGGAAGTAAAGCAACTTCATGCACTTAAGACTTGGCTGTTGAAACGAGGTGGGGGGGAGGATTAGAGAAAGAGATTCCACTTTCTTTCTAGCTGTAAATAGATGTCTTACAGAGTTGTGCAATGTAGAAAGTTTTCCTCTCCTCTATCTGGGCTTCTCTGTTCTTTCTCATGCATGGATTGTCACAGACCACTCGGTGTGGTTTTGGTTTAAAGTTTTATTTTAAAGAAAAAATCCAAACCACTAATGCCTGTGGTTTAGCATCTGGGAAGACAGGGGGATGATGGAGAAGAGGAAATCCTTTCATGAAAAAAAAGTGATTCCCTGCTCCTGACTGCCCCGGTGAGGCTGCTGGGAGCCCTGGGAAGCCCACCTCTGTCAGCTGCGGTAGGAGGCTTGGAGCTTGGGAGCTGATGGCTGCCGCTATTGCTGTCAGCTGAGCTGGGGGATTTTTAGGAGACTGGGAAATGAAATTCCTCAGAGTCTGGATAGACATACAGTCAAAGGACCAGAGAGGAAAACTGTCAGGAATGGCCCACCGCTGTGTGTCATGTTGACAATTGAGGTACCTCGGCTCGCTTGTGACAGCTCTGCACGGTCTGGTGGGGAAACCGTCTGGTGGGAGATTCATGACCTCTTTATCCCCTCTGGCAGGGAGATAAACAGGCGGGGAGAGTTCCCCGCTTGCAAGTGGAAGTGGTAAATCTGCAAAGTTTTTCTTCTGTCTCTGGTTACAGTAGTGCCATAGAGCCGGTTAAGAACTCATTAAAATGCTCTCAGCTACTGGTAGACAGGAAGGCTACAACAAAATTTCAAGAAATAAGCAAGAATATCAGCCCACTTTTTTATCTGGGTTTATGATTAAAGAGATGCGTTAAAAGCAGCCTGAGATAAAGGCAAGAAGAGGCAGAAGGTGCCTGGTGAATGGACAAAAACAGAGGAGGGGAAAAAGACTTATTGTGGCAAAAAACCAGGAAGGTAAGAGGAAGGATTCAGTGAGCGTAAAGGAAAGCCTCGCTGTGGCCAAGCAGGGAATCCGAGTCATGTCCGCTCGTGTGTTTTTTGAGTCCTCCTAAAAAATACTTCTTTGCCCTTTAAAAGTGGTTAGCTTTATATTTTTCAGAGTACTGTTGCCACTAACTTGGGATCCCACACACACTGAATATAGAAACTCACCCTTGTAGTAGTTTTCCAATTCATTAATACTTTTTTTTCACTGATTCACGGACTTTTTTGTTTTCCCAAGATGATATTTTGAACTGAATTTATTTGTATCTGAACATGGCTGAATTCCTTTTTGGTCTTACTCCATTTTGTCGGTGGTGGGCCGACATTTGAGATTAAGAAATAGTAATAATACTCTCATTTTTTTCTTAATTAGTGTCTTTGTTTGTTTCTTGCAATGCAGTTTTGCTGACAGCACTTGCTTAAAATTGTGACCGTCTCAGACTATCAATAACCAGAAGTGGTAAATGACCAAATTAACCTGTAGAAAATCAAAAGATTATAAATATGTTGAAGTATTCTTATCATGGGAAGCCTTTAAACATCATAAAATAGCTCACAAAGCAACAGCCAAAACCATCATAGTAAATTAAAATGTACCATTAACGAGAAAGTATACCCCAGAGCTGTCTGTATGGAAAATCAAGACTCTCACCAGAGTGATACTAACCACTTATATTACACTTCACATATTTCAAGCATTCAGATGTGACAAATGAGTTGTTTTCACCACATTGTTTCTTAGTGTATTGATACTGTTATCCTTGTTGGAGAAGCCAGACAGCTGAGAAGGAATCCGTGTTTTCACAAGTACCACTTAGCAGGTGGGGAAGGCTTGAGATCAATAATGCAAATCTTTAATACATGTATATGAGTGTAAGTGAATTCCTACTTTTTTTTTTTAATTATGTTCTGAGATTATATAATTATATATTATTTGCTTCTGAAAAAGAAGTTTGAGAAATACCACAATGGGAAGTATTTTCTTATATTTCATATATTTCATTCAAATAGCCATAGAACTATTGGAGATATTCTGATGATGGGAACATTAGAAATGCCTTAAAGTGACAGCTGGGAATCACCTATGAAACACAGTGACCGAGCATTCTTATATTTACACATAAATTAGATTTCTCTTGGAGATATCAGTGTAAGTAGAATGATGTAAAAGGTTAAGGAGGAATTTCAGTGGAAGGCAACAAAATTTATAACTGTTGGTCAAGACCATGGTATAACACAATTCTTCATGTACTATAGTATATATGCATGTATGCGGGCATATGTGTGTGTCTGTGCAATATTTTATTACTGAGTATAGGAAATGGATTAAATGCTACTACTTAGGAAGGCTAAAGTGTAGTTTTTAAAGTGATGTTAACAGCAATACAGAAGAGGGATCAGTTAGCCTTTATACAGATTTGTGTCTCTAGACTGAGCTGCAATATTCTTTCTGACTATTCCTGAACTAAGACAATGGGAAGGTTTCAGCTCTTTTAATTTTCTCTCCTCCCTCCTTTATCTGTGAGTGTTTGTGTTGCATGTTACAGCATCTCTATTTAGGAAAACACTATGTGGTCTGTATGGTCATGACACGTTTGTTTAGGGATGATTCATTGTTGCTTTTTCTTGAAGAATATCTTCACATCTCTTCTTTAGCCATTCCACATTTTCTTTTCTAAAAAATTCTGACTTCTGAGGTAAGAATTGAGATTTGTGGATGCTGACCTGCCATTTTCAGTTTCAAGGACTGGGATACTATCTAAAGCCAGAGTGATTAATTGAGGCTGATAAGATTAGATAAGAATATATATTTTCAAGGGAACGTAGGTTTGCTGGGTAGTAAAGCGTGGGAATTAAAATCAACTATCGAACGACGGAACAACTAAGTACAGCATGAGCAAACCTCATCAACATGCTACACATCAGAGGGAGCATAGATGGCCATTCAGTTCTTGGCTTACGCGAGACCGCCAACAAAGGCGATAATTGTGATGGGCTCCTTGATGTGAAGAACTGTCCACCAAAACCAATCAACAAGCAGCTGCCACATAGGAAGGCATTTAGGTAACTAACACCTGTGGCCTCATTTAAAATTACAATTAGCTGTTTTGTCAGGGACCGCTTACCATCTCCAAGAGATATCTACTCTCCTTTTTTCTCCAGTTGCACACAGATAGTTATATCATGTAATTTTTCTGAAATTTGTTTTTGCTTATCAATGCATGCTATTCGTTTACTAGGTCTGTTTTTGAAGGATTAAGAAACTTCTTTTCTGAATGCTGCATGTGGGTTTGATTTTTCAGCAGCATCTGTGCATAACGTGAATTGAGATGTACTTATATTGTTAGTTTGTTGGAATCCTTTGTTTTCTCTGACCATGAAACATTACCCTTTGTGACAGAATTGTTTCATCTCAGAGGGTTACGACACTTAAAATAAAATAAATACATATAGTGAACTATAAGCAGGCTATATGCTTTCTATTTTTCTCACGGCAACATCTATAAAAGGAAGAAAGGAGGAAAGAGAAAAGTAGCATGTTCTACCCTGCAAAGTGTAGCCTTTAAGTAAGGGCTGAAAATGGAGGTACAGAAGCTGAAACGTCCACAATTATGACACTGAATGGGAAACAGGTGAGCTTGAGAAACTGTAATGAGGGAATTTCACCATCAGACCCATTGACTTAGCAATATGTTTGTTTGGTTTTGAGTTGTTGCTGGGCTTTTTCCATTTAACTTTTAGTAATTTGTCAAGGTCCAGAGATCTTTCTAGCCATTTAGATCTTTCTATTTCTAAATTTTTTCTCTTAGCAGTGGGAAAGCTGGAGGGACTATACAACAGCTGCAGTACCTGCTTGAATTATTACCTGAAAGCAGCAGCTACTTTGAGATGGCATCTGATTTAATAATTTTTCATCAGCTTCTTATATTAACTCAGAGACAGCTCAAACTTCCCACGCAATTTCTTGTACGTTCCTGTGTAAGGAGTGGCAGGCCTCGGATGTGGGCTGAACTCAGTGGGACGTTTGGGCTCCTAATGCTATTAGCGGGTGAGGAGCTACAAGGTGCGGAGCTCCACCAGCTCACAGTGTGGATCCCTCCACCTTCTCCCTACCCTGGAGACCCAAGAGGCAGCACTTACTTGGTTCAAGTGGGGAATAGATTTTGTGAGCTATTAAAAGAGAAGCTGTTTAAAATAAAAAGTATTTGAAATCTTTGTGGGTCTGTGATATGGAGTGACTGCCTCTTGTGATCTAAGCCCGTGAGGTTCCTCACATCCACGCACCGGGTTGCCACGAGAAGCTGTAAAGATGTCCCAGACATCTTTTCATACAAGGAAGATGCACAAGCAGGTTTTTAATTTTAAACTGATTAAAGCAAAAACTTGATGAGATTGCAGACACCTGTATTTTCTCAGGTTTTTGAAGGCCACTTCTGTCTTCCCTTTGTCGTTTCTCTTCTCTACATTCTCTTGAAAGTTTTTATCTTCTTGATTTTTCAAAACAACTTAGGGCTGCCTTGGTTTGGGCAAGACATAGAAGTATTAGTCATCTAGTTATATGCAATATTTGTAGCAAATAAGCAGGTATATTGTTTTGCTATAACAAAGATGCTGTGTTAGATGGTTGGTTTTTTTTGAAGACAACTCATTGAAGAAAATGGAGGGAAAGTCTTCACTGTGAAACTTCTTCAGCTTCCAAAAAATTATTTTTTCCTAATTGGATCAAATGAAGCCTCTTCAAAATCATGTATGTGAGTGTATGGGTGGGGGATGTTGTTTCTATTTTTGTTTTGTTTTGGTATGAAGAAAGAGAGAGAAACCAAAGAAAACCACCTTTCTAGAATTGAGCATTCTTACAGCAGAAATGAAATGGCAACAAACACTCACCCAGGTTCCTATCTTAACAACTGTTTGCTGACTAGCACGTGTGCCACTGCTTATAAATTTGAACTTTTTAATCATTTGGAGGTAGTAAGTAAAATAATAGAGACACTCTTTAGAAAATGTGAGATGTCAAAAGAATATAAGTATTTCTATAGTAAAAGTCCTACTTAAAAAATGTGGTATTAAACCAGATTTTATTAATCCAAACCTAGTAATGATATAGTGCATGAAAAGATTTTTAAAAAGAAGCTTTTATATCTCAGAGCAAATACAAAAGAGTTTTGATGTTGTTTTTATCCCTGTGCTCTGTCTTTGGGGAAAGACAGTAGAAAACAAACATGACAGTACATTAATTCATTGTTTCAGTAAAAGATCAGATACATTCAAAATGCACATTTGTTTTCCTTCTTTGACTTTAGTCAGTGCAATAGGGGGAAAGACCAGCTTTCTGGTAGTAGATGAATGTTGCAAGTACACAATAAACCCACATCTCCAAACACATCAGTCATGTGTCATCTGAAATATGCATTGTGTCTCACATTGCAATTGCTTCCCCAATATTCATGAAACTTTCATGCTGGATAGATGCAGTACATGCCACATGGATAGATGTGACATCAAGCAAAAACAATAATCAAGACTTCAGTATAAGGAGGCCAAAACAGAAACAGAATAGCTTCCATTTCACTTTTACATATGGAATTAGAAAATAAATTGATTACACATAAAGTACATGAGGCTTCTCTACTTACACACACGCACACACAGATACAGGCGCACAGAGGTACACGTGCACACCAGCGCTCTCTCTTCCTTCTATCCAATCAGTCAAGCCAATGAAGAGTTGAGTGTCTAGTAACTCTATTTTTTTCCCCCTACTATAAGGGAATGACATTGCCCTCTAATCATGGAGGAATCATGGTTGTTAATGGTGAGTTTAGCTTCTTAAGCTCTTGGAGCAGTTGGATCTAAGAGAATATCCACACCTTATTCCCACTGCTTGAATTATAGCTCTCTTTTTCCTGTTCAGTCAGTCCTGGTTATTTTCCTTGGAAGCTGAAAAGAGAAATGGGTCTGTGCTATGTTTTGTCATCGCCCATAAATCCTCGGGAGGATGGAGTAATAAATTTCATATCATAGGCCGACTGTGGAGTTTGTTTTTATTTAAAGTGCTTTTATATAGCTTCATGCCTAGATGTCTGGTGCATTTGCATGACCTGAAAGAATTTCCAGACTTCAAGGTCTGGTCAGGTTCCATTGATGTAGCCCAGGGGGGCTTGACTCAACCCAGAGGGGTTGAAATCTTTGCAGGTGTTTTCAGTTGTAAATTTCTTGTTTTGTTTTACAAACCCAGAAAATAAGTCCTAACTCTGAAAAAGGCTATGAGTCATGGCATTTTATTATCCTTAGTGCTGTTGCCTTCCTTGAGTGTTCAAATATTTTCTCTAGTCTTATCAAGTGATCCAGCAACTAGAGCTCTGAGCTTCTTCTGAAGTACTTGAAATGATTACATCCCATTTTAATCCTTTTTGCAGCTAAAATAGTGAAATGTGTCTGTAACAGTGACAGCTGATAGGCACAAAACATGAGTGTCTTAAAACAGACTTTGAAACCATCACCTGGTGACCTTCCAGAAGAGAAATGCAACACTTTCTGAATCAAACTTTTATTGGTGGCATACCTCCTCTGCAACTATTTATAACTTGAGTTTCATTTCACCATCATTAAGTTCACATGCAGGAAGTCTTTTTTCAATGCTACTTTGGATAGAAGCTCTTAGCTGTTGCATAAGACAAGTTTAGGAGGACTTTGGGCTCGCAGAGATCTGGCCCAGCTCTCATTAGAAGCTGCCAGCCATTGATTTCTTATCCGAGGCAATGCCGGCAGTTTTTGAAATAGGTGTCAGAGGAGAGGAAAGAAGGAAAGGGCAGAGGCAGGTGGGGATGTCAGCTGGTCAGCTCACTCATGGATATGATGAAATTTCCGTGGAGGAGGATTGGCTGGTGCACTAGTGGGTGTTGCTGTAAAGGATTCAGATCTGGTGTTGTGCTGTGGGCGGCGATGCTCAGCCTGCCTGATGCAGAGGAATCTGAAGAGGCTGGATTGATACGGTGATGGACAGCAGAGTCTGTCAGTCAAGAAGCTGCAGCAGGTTTTTTTTCTCTTTGGTTTGCATGTAGGTGTGGAGAGAAGGAGAGAAGCATACCTGAAACCAGCAGGTGTGCTGGGACTGCAGAGTAGCTAGCGATTAGCTGGATTTTTTTGTTTCCTTATAAAATACATATGGCCTTTCGGATACCAGATGATACAGAGGGCAAGCTGAGGTTCTAGCTGTTGAGTTGTCTGCATTATGCAGTCCTCATCCTCATAGTACGTGGAATACTACATGTAGGTTTTAAGCACAGTATATAGTCTAATCCCCAGATGCCCGTTTAATAAAAATTATGATAGATTTTTCCCTGCAGCCATGAATAACCAAACAACAAATAATAAAATACTTGCAAATTATTAGTGTAACAAAATAATATTTTTCCAAGAGAAGGGTGTTAGTATGACTTTTTCAGATTTATTTAACCCAGCCAGCCAAGTTTTATTCCCACAGTGGACCAGCAGAAGAGATATTTGCTCATTCGTACCAGTGAATTCATAGTATGGTGCTTCCTTCTATGTGAAGAAAAGTTTTCTAAATGGTGGGTGCTTGTCAGTCTTTAACTGACTTAGAGAAGGCGTTATTTTTAAAATTACCATGTCAATTTAACTGTGACAGTAACAGAGGCAGGTACCAGCAGTTTTCTTCTGATTATGTTAAAATTTCATCTATTATTTAGTTTAAAACTGACAGCATATATTAAGGCTTAATGAAGGCTTTCAGTAATTTCAAAGACGAGACTTATCTTTGCAGATTTTGGGACGTTTCTGTCATTTATGAGCACTATGATTTGAACAAAGGTTAATCTTGGGAGGAGTTTCACCCAAATTATTTTAACTTTGAAATAAGGAACTTTGAAGTTACACAAAAAAAGTTCTTTGAAAATTGGTTACGTGTAGTCTGGTTTTAAAAGCAGCCAGAATGCTGGTTTGGGGTTTGGTTGCATTTTTTTTCAGAGCATATATTAAAATAGCATTACATATGTAAAATGTAATAGAACATCATGAGGAAAAGCTGAAAGTTCAGACTGGTTTATGAAAATGAATCTTTTCATAGCACTTGCTGAAATTGACTGAATTTAAATGAATCTGTCTCCTGGAGTAAGGAGAATTTTTGAAATTCATACTTCTGAAACATAGCTCAGAGACAAGACAGTTTCCATTTTACTTGTTAAGGTAACACTGGTTTTGTTTGCTTTGTTGGTTTGTTGTTTTTAGTGGATTTTTTGGGTTTGTTTTTTTTTAAGGAAGAGTTGTTGACAATTATTCAGTGTTTATGACTTTGTATGACTCTCTCTTCCTCTGAAAACATCTGAAGCTATTGGCTGATTTCAATCAAATTTGACAGAAGGCTAGAGGTCTCCAAGGTAATTACATTTCTTCCAATTTCATAAAGACAGACAGTCAGGAAAAAAGAGAGAGCAAGCTTTGTACTATCATAAATTTGCCATGGGAACTTTTGTTCTTGTTTTGGGATGGCAATTTTAAGGAAATGGGAAGTAATTATATTGGGAAAAGAAGGGAAATGTATAAGCATATGCAAAAATTATGGAAAATCTTTATACAGTTAAGTAAAAAAGAATATCCAATAGCCATACTGAAAGATGGTGGGTTTTTTCATTCCACTGCATTTCCTTGTTTTAGCAGAGAGAAGGGAAAAGTTAGTGGAGTTGCCATAAACCATCATTCACTTATCTTATGAGAGAGATAAGAACTAAGACATAGCAAGGATGACTTTTTTATCAACTGCATTTCTAAACTAAGGCAACTTGACAGAAGAATAATTTCCATTTTTGAATAGTGGTATATTTTTTCAAACACTTGGAATTCCTTATTTTTCTGATTACATACTTTCTATGGTGACAGACATATGGGTTAATCTTTAAAATTGAGCAAGAATTATGTTTCATATTTAATTTTTTCTGTCAGCTGGGGAAACAAAGAGCGACAAGTGGTTATGAATCTTTAAATAATTTTTTATAAATAAGCAATTCTGAGATTAATATCTCTAAAGAAGTGGAGACTGCATTTACGTTGCACTTCCACATATATTCCTGACATTAACTCTTCTTCTTTGGCAGAAGCTTGGTATGACAGAGCAGAGAGGCTGCGTGGGAATTGATTTCTATGCTTTGTGTTGATGGGGTCCAATCCTTAGGTATATTGGAGGCATCTGGAGCTTAAGCTTACCTGGCAGTGGCCCACTGGGACCTTCTGCCAGTTAAAAGCAGCCGAAGAGCTGAAGGCTCTAGGAAGGTTCTCTGTGATCTTCTAGCACATGCTCTGTGGGAGGTCTCAGTGCAACACACACCTGAATTTCAACCTTACAGACACTGATAAATCATCAGAATTGACATTGTACGCACAAGTTAAGAGTGTTGTGATGAATGTGTGGCCAGTGTGCTCCCCCCCCCTTTTTTTTCTCTCTCTTTTTTTTTTTTTTTTTTTTTTTTT
>VXBL01007953.1:523517-648655 GCA_013400195.1 Aramus guarauna | reverse complement strand
TTTTTTTTTTTAATTTTTCCTTTCTGCTTGCTTCTGATATAATGGTATGAACTGCAGAGGGATATAGTTTAAAAATAATAGGAACTTAGGCAATTTATATTGTAGTTTCTTTCTTACTGCAGTGGTAAAGAGTTTTCTCTTTATTGAAGAGAACATCTCACATGTGATCTGCATTACTTGTTCATTACTGGAAAAAAATAGTGTTTTAAAATGGATCACTGTACAAGGAGTTGTAAATATTGTGTGTGCAGGATTGACTCTCATATCTACTCTTTCTGTGTTTTCAATAATGTGATATGTGTTATTAGGATAGGTTTAGGATGTAAAAAATCTTAACCTTTTAAAAATAGCTTTTTCTTTTTATGTAGCCACAGACCTCACTTTTTACTTTACTATTTGTGCTGCACAATGCATTTCTTCTTTGAGACTGTGAATGAAGTACAAGGGAAATCACTGCAACAGGTGATGAGAAGGGTCTTAGGCTGGCCTGAGATAATTTTGAACACTGGTCTCATTTTTTACTTATATTCTGCGTTGGTATATCTTAAATCAGAAAATAGCAGATTTCAAGGCTAAAATGCATGTCTAGGATTAGTGAATTCTAGGTTTAAGTGTATTTCTACTTTGCCACGTAAAGATGTTTTAGGTTGCCTACACTTTAAACAGGGAAGTTGGACAATAAAGAGTCAAATTCAAGGCAAGCAATGTGTTGAGCAATAAAATACACCTCAGAGTTGGTGGATAACACTGAAATTTCTGTGTATTGAAGAGACGAACATGAGAAAGAGGAGAGAGGAATAGGAAAAAAGGAAGATGAAGAAGGTTCTGATGTTTTGCTTCCTTCCTGGCATAAGTGTCAACTTGAAGACTTGCAGTTCATTGTCAAAGGCTGCTGTTTGGCTCGGATATCTTGGTAATGTGCTCGAGCAGAAGGAGTGGACTTTTCTTGCAAGGCAGGAGAAGTGTTAATAACCTTTTCTGAGTGGGGCTAGCGCACAGTTTAACTTGCTTGGGGGCATCCACAAAGAGCTCCCAGACTCAGGTTTTTTATAGCAGCTAGCTTGGGTTTCACACCATTGCTGCTGGAGTCAGCCATTGAGCAGTCGATGGTATAAGCCCAGGATGGGAATAACAATGCAGAGGGTGAGAGAGCTGCCCGGGGGTGGGGAGGACAAGGAGATGAAAGTGGAGGAAAAGGTCATGTTGAGGCGCTGCTACAAAATGACTGGTATTCTCCTGTGTATACTGCTCCACAACACTTCTGTTTCTCCTCAGACTCCTTCCTTGCAAATCCTACCTCTCACTTGGACATTTTTGCATTACGTATTTCATAACATGAGTATTTGCAGCAGGGTGTAAATTCAAATGAGTAGCCTAACCTCAAGCTGCAGGCTAGGTAGATAATCAAGGCTGTGGTTGGGCTTTTCTACTCACTGCTACTGAATCCAGACCACTCCGCACCAAGTTTTATAGGGTGAGAAGGAGAGCAGAGAGCATTTACTGTTGTGACCTGCTGTGAATGAGGCTCTTTTGGGAGTGACAAGAATCCTGATTCCCAGTCCCGCTTCTATGAATGTTTATGTTTGTTTATCATCAAAGTTTTTTTTGAGTAACAGCATTGCCGAGCAGGATCCAGATTCTAGGACCTTTTTCCCTTCTCACTGAGCAAGAGAGACACATATCTACATAAGAAGTGGGTTTTTGGTGTAACTTTCAAGTCTTTAAGCTCTAGCTAAAATGAAAAGGGGGTTCACCTGTAATATCTCTTTATAGGATCCAATGTAGAGTCATCTTGATTTCACTTTGGTCATAAGTGCGCTATTGCCATGTTAAAGTAACTAACTTTGACAACTGTTTAATTCTCTTTTAGTATCTGCTAGATAAAACAAACATGGGGGGAAAGGACATATGTACAGTTTTTCCAATCCTTTTTTCTCCTCTCTCTCTCTTCTCCCTCCCCTTCCCCCCGCCTTCCCCTTTCCCTTCCCTAAATATAAGTGTACAGGATGCCAGTGGAGGAAATTGGGAAGGTTACCATTCTTTCATTTCCTGCTGTTTGATATAATTTTGATTATTCATTCCCTGCATTATTAGAGTTACAGTAGGTAAATTGCATTTCATAGGAAGTACTCATTATTATTTTCCAGAGAACATGGTTTTTTTTGTTCAAAAATACTACTTGTAAAATATATAACAATACATAGATCCCAAGAGTTATGAACTAAACATTTATATTTAGGCTTTAGAATAATAGTAATTATAAGGTAACAAACTGCATCCTCCAGAAAATTTTCATTTCTGGTATTAATGGCATTTACTTAACATAGCGTGTGTTTTGCAAAACTTAAAAAACTCTTAACAAAAGAAAAAAAATCTGAGAGATCAGGCCAGAGCTCATAGCAGTTCCTTTGACTTTTTCTATGAAGTTACTTAATAACTTGTGACAAGTCTACCTTTCATTTTTTTTAACCTCTTCACCAGGAATGTTAAACACCTGAAAAATCTCAGTATGTGCATAGAGTCATAAGTAATGTTCCATCCATTCTTTTATAACTTGAAAACAGAAAATGTTGAAATGCAATGGCTTGGACAAGAACTGATTCCTCATGCTTACATTTTGAGATTGTAGTTTCTTTTTGAAAAGAGGAAAATCAGTGCCATACTTTCTCAAAGCTTGATTGCATGTATGTAATCTGCTGCAGGCAGTTTTAGGCAAATAGGGCAAGCTAATTCTGCATACGCTTTATGACAATGCTCAGAAGTATTTCCACTGGAATTATACATTACACGCATAACGTGGGAGTATCTTTTTCTGTGCTTGCTTTACTTTAGAGGAACATTAGAAAACAAAAATGAGGGAATAATTCATGGCATTGCGTGTTTCTGTTTCTTTGCTGCATTAATTTCACTTTGTATCCTAGACTGAAAAGAACAAGGTAGTGGTAGTGTACCTTTGTTCCAGTTAGACATATATATTAACATCAAGGAAACCGTGAAAAGTTCAATATTCCTGAAGAATCTTTCCCATACTGTCTGCCATTGAATTAACATATGAGCAGATTTTCTTAGACACAACATTCACACTCACATAATCACAGATATGTTCTAGGGCTGTGTTTTTTCCACTTTTCCCTTCAACATTGTTCCATTTGAAGCATCTCCCACATGCCATTTGCTTTAGTAGGTACGTGTGGTGGGAGTGAGGATGGAAGAGGCTGATCTTCTCATCTTCCTTTTAAAACACACACACTATACCTCGATGACACTAGTCTAAAGTTGATCACAATTCTAAGCCATCTTAATAAAATTGTTTTTTTGCAATTCATTCAACTTGTTAAAATATAATCCTTCATATATGATAAAATTACATTGTGTACAATAAATCTTGCGTGCAAAAGATTCAGCTATGTTGTTCTCATCTGCAGCAGTTTTAAAATTGAAGCATCTTTTTGAACATGAAACTCTAAAATAATTAATGTATCTGAAATAATTAGGCTTTGGCAAAGTTGAAATTCTCCCAATGACAAATAACTTCATTTATACTATTAAAATGTATTTAATTATAGCATTGTCAGCTGCACTGCCAAGTTATAAAGAGGTGTGTGAAAACACTCTTTGGCTGCGTGGCCTCTAGCATGTAACGTTGGAAAATGGATTTGTATCTCCATGAGTTAAGACTTTTTGCCTAAAGGCACAACTATTAGGCATGTATTTTGCATGCCTCTGAGGGTACATACACCACACCTGTTACTTAATCATCTGCTCCTTTCTTTACTAATGAGTTTGCTTTTTTATATTTTGTTTCCAATAGTTGCTGATTGTCCAGCTTTTCTTACTTGGTTTTAATCTTCCAGTCATTTAAGTAATATCATTATAAATCTTTCATCCCTACATGTCCTGACAAAGTAAACCCACAAGAAAAATTGCCATTTTTCTTCAGAAAAAAGAAGAAAGCTAATTAAAAATAAACCATATTTTTTAGTTTTTAAATGTGATGTGCCAGTCACTGCTGCTTTTCATAGCTTTATAGCTCTTCTAGATAAAAGATCCACATGGAGTAGTCACTCATTGGGGCAGAGTACCTGGAGTTTCTAACACTGCAGGATGCATTGAATGGCTTAACAGTTTCTGGAGAAATGCTTAGGGGCACTTTCAATAGTGCCATTAAAAGAATTTTATGGTTAAAGCAAATTACTCTCCACACTTCAGATTTTAACCCTGAGTTATTCCTGCGCTTTGAATGCAAGCATATTTTGACAGCCTGAAGTTGGACAGTAGAGATGTTTCTGGATCAACTGAAAAGCATTGGTGAGAAAGCCAAGTGACTGTGGAGGAATTATTTTCAAGAGATCATGAGAAAGCTGTGAAAATTAGGGTAAGAAGAAAGGGTGAGGAAGGAGAATGGATGATGCCACAACTGTACTTAGTCCTAGTTCTTACAGCATGGTAAAATGAACTGGTAGAACAAGCCACTAAAATAGCTTCCCTATGGATTTAACTCCTTGTCCTAAATCTGGAGGTGAAGATGTTGCGTAAATAGGGAGAATAGCTAATTTCTTTGCATATTCTTAGCAAAGTCGTTTTGACAATTAAGACTGGAACTAAGTACAGCTGAAATTAAATATTCATGTGCATTTAATGGCTTGGTCATTATTGTTACAGAAATAATTTAACCCTTGGGACTTCAGGTACCTCTGGCATTTCCATTCCCAGCAAACAGCACCACAGTTGACTTCCACAGCAAAATGTTTGTGTGCCAGAGATAGGATTTATTTGGTGTAGACAGAAGTATCTGGAGGTCATTTCCTGGGCTTTTTAGGTAGGTGAAAACTTCTTGGTCCACTGAAATATAAAAATACAAGCCTAAGTTCTTTCATTTTCCCTCACCCCGCCCCCCCATCAGAAGTACTGTTTTTCCATTAAGCACTGCATAATGAATTAGGATATTTTTCTGTGAACTACAATGAGCAGTGAAAAATGGGTGAAAAAAGTTTTTCAAGAGCAGTTTAGTTCCTTTGAGCATGCTTAGAAGGCTGTACAGAAATACCCAATAAACATTTGGTACTGGAAAAGCTGCAATGGTCAAAGTGAAATATCATCCTCATGAGCCAGCTAGAAAGCCTGTCGTCTTATTCTGGGTGTGGTTAATGTGACTATATGTTTCCAAGTCATAGGCAACTTAGGAGTAGCTTATCTTGAAAAGCTTCTTAGGGAAGGTTTAATGTGGTGTACCTGTTAATGTCTACTACAGTCTACTGAATCATACCAGAAACCATTTATGGTTTGTTGGGGAAAATAACACTGAGCTATTGGGAGGTAGTTTGGTCTATGGCATGCTGGAGGTTTTGTGCTGCCAGTTATTATTTCTGAAACCTGGCAACTGTCGTTACAACCTCAACTATTGCCTCCACCAGCAGTTTCCCATCAATGTGAGGTCTAGAATAGAGAGATAAATGAGAACTGAAACAAATGTTTGCTCCCAATAGCCACCACATTTGTTATCAATTTTGCTCTACAAGCACATAAATCCAAATCAAAGTACTTAGTTGTGCAGGTGTACTTACAAAAGTGGTATTTAAAGAAACCAGCACTCGCCTTGAGAACACATATACTGGAGAGAGGAGAAGAGAGAAGAACAAATTCACTGTGCTGCTGTTGTGTCCAAGAAATAATTATACTTCTTTAAAGGACTCTTATGGTATGCCATGGTGGCATTACATGTGAATCCCAAAGGGGTGGGGATGCAGTGTTTAAACAGAAAATAAATATCAATAACTGTAAACTACAAAAAACATATTCTGTGCTCGCAAGGATGCAATATCCTAATCTTTAACCAGCAGCCAACTAGGACACTCCAGAAAGAGTTTAAACATATTAGGAACAAAACAGAATCCTAATGCTTTTTATTATAAAGCGTAGTCTATTAAAAAAGATGTGGAAAACATACAAGGACTAGATAATGTATTTGTATTTGGGGGAGGAAGAAAGGCAGACAGCTAAGGCAGTCACATTACATAATGCTGAAATACTTTGTATTCCAGAAGGAAAGGGATGCTAATGACTGTGGAAGTAAAACCATACTGGGTATTTGCTTAAAACTGTCTTAAGATGAGATAGAGGTTGGTCATGCAATTGTGGAGCCAGCGTTTCTCTCTCACCTTCGTTATTGTGTTGGTGACGCTTTGCTCTATGAATTCAGTGTAAGAAGATCTTGTGGTCTCTGTCTGGAAACAGACAGAAATCTTGCTCTCTCTTCTGCACATTTGCTTCCTCCACCTCTGCGTGAGTTCAGCTTCTCTACTCACAGCCTGTATCTGAAAGAACTCCCTCTAATTGGCGATTAGCTTGCATCTATCAATCTTATTGTTAGGAGGATTGACAGCTGAGACAGATGTCCGAGCTTATTCAATTAAAGCTCCAGTTGCATCCATTGCCAACCTTATGTCAGGTCAGTCCCTTCAAATCCAATTTGCAAAGCTTCAAGCAGGAGCTTTCCCCCTACATTTTCAAACCCATTCTCTAAAAATATTTTCTACAATTTTCTGTTAATTTTTCTGAGTGCAGTTGGAATCTAATTCTATCTTTGTCTTCATTTTGTTATGTGCTGGTCTACAGCATAGATTCATTATATTTTTATAGCGTGAACTCTTTTAAATGTGCCAGACTAATGCTTCATGATTCAATAGTCAATATCCATAGATGGCATTTCCAAAGGTATTATTAGCTATGTGCAGGTAAACAATTCCTTTTATTTATTTTTAAATTCAAATCCTTTATGTGAGTCCCACAAAAGAGATTAGTTTCTCATTCAAATAAATGAGTCTCTAGCCAGATAAAATCTACTTGCAGTGTGACTATTAAGGTGGTGAATAAATGCCTTTTGTACATCAGAAGGATTTCATTAACAAGTCAGAAAGGGCATTTTGACTTGTTTCCAACTTGGTATGAGCCTTTTTCATTCTCACTGATCAACACAAAGACAAGCAAGAGATTTTGCTTTATAATGTTTCAGAAAGCCACAACAAAAAAAAGTGTGTGTGTGTGTGTGTGTGTGTGTTTTTTCAATTGCATTGCAGGGGGAGGGGTGAAGCTAGTTTGGTTTTGTCTCTTGAAAAATACTGAATTATTTCAAAAACACTGGAATTCATGCGCAAAGATTTCATTACAAGTGTCCTCATGAGCAATCTATTGATGTTATTAGCCGCCTTTGTGAGCTGGAAGTTGTACCTCAAAAGAAGCTGGAAAGGATTAAAAATGCCAAAAAAAAAAAAGAGTAGAGATTAGAACATCAGTGCTTCTTCTGTCTTTGTTGCGTGCTGGCGTGCTACCACTGATGAAAGTAAAAGGTGCAGCATAACGTTTCATAACTGAGGGAAGTGATCTAACTGGTAACTGAACTAAGAAAAGATATTCAGACAAAAATCAGTCTGAATAGTCTTGGATCACCATTTTTATTTTTGTTTCTTGCCATCACTGTAGTACTATCACATTGTTGTATTTTCAGAAACAACAAAACCATATTTTGATTCAGTTTTGTTGCCCCTCTTTTCTACTGTCCCTTTTTCATTCAAAGGGCTTGCATATGACCAGAGAGTCTGTATAGGTAAATTATTTGGATGGTTTGAGTCCCTAAAGGGGGGGAAAGGAATTGAGAGAGAGATTTAATTTCATTTTTATACTGGAACTAGATAGTTCAGTTGTATTTTGTGCAGTGTATCATCTGTAAACTAGTTACTGGCATGCCTATGCTGGATAATTGAAATGCTCAGTGTAAAAACCTCTGCACAATATGTTTGCAGGTATTTCATTTGGCTATGTCATATTTCCTTGAAAATCCAGTTTCATTTTTGTGTTGATGTTCTAGTTTGGGTTTATGGGTATGCCTGTTTTTTCTTTTATGTGATACAAGTACTCTATTTATGGAGGCTCATTTTTCCTCAGACTGAACTGGTGCTCTAATTGGTTCCATAGCTCATATCTAGCAACATCTTTCAAAACTGCAAGAGAAGTTATGGCTATATCCCAAAATATTGCACGCTGGACTTTAATCAAACTGAATTTTAAATGCATTTCTAAAATATGATATGTAAAATGCTTTATTCTATTTAACTTTTTAAGTTGTATGGGTAATAATGTCTTGAGGAGTTCCAAAAGAAAGAATTCCTTCCTTGTTGTTACAAGGAATTTTTTCTCATGAGAAGCACTTCTTTTGTTCTTCACTTTCCAAATAACCTTGAAAATTTATAGGCTGAACAAGTGGGGCATACTTACTGAGAGAGTTCAGGGTCAGAAATTGAAAACTTGCTTTTTTTATAGTATCCCAAGAGTTTATGTAGAGTTTTATGTCTTCCTTTATTCCAAGGCACACAAAGCCTTCTGGGTTTCTTTTAACAGAATAACAGTACCAGATTTTGTGTCATTTTTATCCTTATGTATAACCAAAGCCTCAAAACCAAAGGAGATTTTTTGCATTAGTTTTATGAAATACCATGGCTTGGTTTACCTATTTACTTTGTGCATGCATGCATGCATGTGTGTTTTGCTTCTTACTTCATCTCTAAGGGTTAACCTTTTACCAGTAGTATTCTCCATTTCCATAGGCATTGTTTATGACAGGCAATAACTGGTTAGGGCCAGTGAAAAGATTAAAAAAGCTCATTGGCATTTGAATAGGTCCACTTGGGCAGTATAGTGGGTATACTAAAGAAGCTGGCCAAGCAAGACAACAGCTTTGCCAAATGGGCTGCTGACCAGCAGAAGGATCATCTAGCATTTTGACAAAAGGTATTTTGACAAAACTGATTGCCAGGTTATTTGACCGTGGCTGGACACTGACAATTTGAAGAGGGCAGAATGCTGGACGCGGGTACAGGTGAAAAGAGAGCCTCCTGTTTTAGAAGTGAAGCCAGGATCTGAGAGGAGAGTGAACATGCTTAGCGATTTTGACCTCATATTGCAGTGCAATCAAGAGGAATGAGTGACACTGAGGAAGCACTTAGAGATGGGATATGATTTGACCACATCTGCACATTAGGGCTACATTAAGTACAACTGAGATAAGAATTCTGAAAATTACTCTCTTGCTTCAGCTGAGGCTTAGAAAAGGTAAACTACAAACCTGGAGCTCTGATTTATGGTGCTCTGGTAGCTAGGGTTTTGAGTCCAGAAAAGCTAGTGCCTTTTTTTTCCCCCTCTGACACACTGAGAAAGTAAAAATTCAAATCTATGTGGAATCCTTTCCCAAGAGAATTTCTTCCTGAAAGCTTTTCTAGAAAACCTAAAGTCAGAGACTGCATCTGATCTCTTTTCACACTGAGGAAGCTTAGCAATAAATGCATCCTGTCTGGGATACAGGCACAGCAGCGCAACCAGATTTGATCACAGAAAAGCTTTACTAGAACTAATGTCAGGCAGAAGCAGAATTAAGCTGCTTGTTTCAGCTCTGGAACAGAGTGTTCAGAAATGCAAGATTTAAGGCTTGTCGATTCCCGACCCGAGCTCAGTCTCTTATTATCCAGTTACACTCAGGGCAGTCCTAGCCTCAAAAGGTTTATTGGCATAGCACAGCAGCATGTTAATGCAGCTAGACTGCTTCCAGAACAGGACGAATAATTTCCCGCAGCACAGTATAGACTTGCTATTCTGGGACCTCTCTCTTGATCTTCCTTCCGTGCTCTAATTGCGTAGCCACTAATTCTTCTACATCCTTCATCGCGAGGAGGACTGTGTCATGCTACTAATTTAATAATGCACACTGCCTCTTTATAATGTTAAAAGTGCTTTGGTCAGCACTTGAAAATTTAAGTAGCTGAAATTAGTCTCTGTAACTAGAGACCTGGTAGTTTTAAATGGTTTGGGGTTTGTTTGGTTTGGGGCTGAAGAGGAGAGTATGAGGTGCCAACGAGGTTGCATTTTAACAAACTAGAACTGCAGGTAGTCAGTCTCTTGATAGGCAGTTGACAACATAAGGGTACTTAGGATTTTAGCTTTAAGCCCTGTATTTTGTATTTCTCATCTCATTTTTTTGTCAATTATAAATGTGAACACAATGATGTAATTCACTGGAGTACTGGTGCCAAATGCAGTGATGCTTTTCAGTGACAGTGACAAGTGGCAAGGACAGGGAAGTGTCTAAGTATATATATATATAAACTTTTGAGCAGTATCTGCTCTTGTAGAACAAGAGGGCACTTTCATTATGTGAACTTGGGTTATAGTTGATGCTCTGTACAGCTAAAGTTCAAGAGGATTCTGGTCACCGTTGACTGAGTGGTTAATGGCCACATGGTAAAGATAACAATAATTTCTCTTAAAGAAATCATCAGCTTAGACCTTGAGTATATTTTTAGTTCAAGTGGGAGGAGAATACATATGTATGAACTAAGGCCTAATATATTTTGTAAGGAAACTGACATTTTCTCCCTTTTTCTTAAGGCTGCTTTAGAGTACCTGTAATACGTTACCACCAATGAAAACTTTCATTGAAAAGACATATAAATGAAAGAGTGGAATTCTAAATGACGGTGACAATGTTATTTTGTCTCCTACTATTGATACAGTGTGTGCACTGCACATATGATAGTGTTCACAGCTGAAAAGTGACACAAGAGGAAAGAACGTATTTCACCTGTGGTGAAAATCTGATAAGCTTGGACTGTAAGCTTCTGGGTTTCTGTGGCTTAGCTGGGCAAGAGCCAAATAAAGAGCTTGTTTTGCATTTGTTTTTCCTTCTGTCCAACGGTCTTGTGAATAGAACTGTGTAAATGGTAAAATGTTAATGGCAGGGTGTTAGAACAGGCTTGTGTATCTGAAAATTGCTCACACATTTTATAGAATCGTAGTTTTATGGAATCATTTAGGTTGGAAAGGACCTTTAAGATCATAGAGGCCAACCATTAACCTAGCACTCCAAGTCCAACCACTAAACCATGTCCCTAAGCACCGCATCTACATGTCTTTTAAATACCTCCGGGGATGGTGACTCCACCACTTCGGTGGACAGCCCGTCTCAGTGCTTGACAACCCTTTTGGTGAAGAAATTTTTCTTAATATCCAATCTAAACCTCCCCTGGTGCAACTTGAGGCCATTTCCTCTTGTCGTATTGTTTCTCACTTGGGAGAAGAGACCGACACCCACCTCGTTACAACCTCCTTTCAGGTAGTTGTAGAGAGCGATAAGGTCTCCCCTCAGCCTCCTTTTCTCCAGGCTAAACAACCCAGTTTCCCCAGCCACTCTTCATAAGCCTTTCTCTCTAGACCCTTCACCAGCTTCACTGCCCTTCTTTGGACATGCTCCAGCCCTTCAATGTTTTTGTTGTAGTGAGGGGCCCAAAACTGAACACAGTGTTTGAGGTGCGGCCTCAGGGGGAGTGCAGGGGGACAGTCACTAATACTGCTAGCCATGCTATTTCTGATACAAGCAAGGATGCTGTTGGCCTTCTTGGCCACCTGGGCACACTGCTGGCTGATACTCAGCCAGCTATCAACCAATACCCCAGGTCTTTTTCCACCAGGCAGCTTTCCAGCCACTCTTCCCCAAGCCTGTAGTGCTTCATGGGGTTGTTGTGACCTCACAAGTGCAGGACCCGACACTGAACCTTGTTGAACCTCATGCAGTTGGCCTCGGCCCATTGATCCAGCCTGTCCAGATCCCTCTGTAGAGCCTTCCTACCCTCAAGCAGATCAACACTCCTGCCCAACTTGGTGTCGTCTGCAAACTGACTGTGGGTGTGCTTGATCCTCTCATCCAGATCATTGATAAAGATACTGAAGAGAACTGGCCCCAGTACTGAGCCCTGGGGAACACCACTTGTGACTGGCCACAAACTGGATGTAACTCCATTCTCCACAACTCTTTGGGCCTGGCCGTCCAGCCAATTTTTCACCCAGCAAAGAGTGCTGCCGTCCAAGCCATGAGCCACCAGTTTCTCCAAGGAGAATGCTATGGGAAATGGTGCCAAAACCTTTTCTAAAGTCCAGGTAGACAACATCCACAGCCTTTCCCTCATCCACTGAGTCACCTTGTCATAGAAGGAGATCAGGCTAGTCCAGCAGGACCTGCCTTTCATAAACCCATGCAGACTGGGCCTGATTGCCTGGTTGTCCTGTGTATGCCACATGATGGGACTCAAGATGATCTGTGCCATAACCTTTACCAGCCTGTACTTCCCTGGATCCTCCTTCCAGCCCTTCTTGTAGATGGGCATCACATTGCTTAACCTTCAGTCAATTGGGACCTCCCCAGTTAGCCGAGACTGCTGATAAATGATGGAAAGTGGCTTGGTGAGCACTTTCCACCAGCTCCCTCAGCATCTTTGGGCGGATCCCATCCAGACCCATAGACCTGGGTCTAAGTGATGTAGGAGATTGCTAACCATTTCCCCTTGGATTATGGGGGCTTCATTCTGCTCCCCATCCCTGTCTTCTAGGTCAGGGGGGCTGGGAATTCAGAGAACAACTGGTCTTATTATATATAGTGGAGATTACCTGACATATAAGATCACACAAGTTTGAACCAAAGGTTTATGACTGCTGTGTATTTAAAAGTAAGGAGGAAATGTAATTTTCCCTAGTCAACTTGGTACCTCTTGCTGCATGGAAGTTCTCATTTACTTTTTGTCTATGAATTACACACAGACAGGTATAGAACAAACAATAGGAGAGCTTCCTCTAGAGGGGATTGTAGACAGGTTGTTAAACCAAAACCAGGAGAGGGAATTTCATGATGGTAATTTTCTAGTTAATAGACAATTTTCAGCAAGCCGATGTTGCAAATAATATTGAGTAGAAATGGCAATCACTGAATCTCTGTGGTCACTTATGTTTCAATCCTAAAGAAGATACAGTCTGTGCTAGCTTTGTTGGATAGCAGAGGAGGCTTGACTCCTTCACATTTTTTTGGCTCTTCTTCAAGTCATTGCACACCGACTTGTTCACTATATGCATGCCCCATGCAAAGTGGTTGCTGCCTCAGGCACCTATACCCCTGCATAACGACTTGCCTTGAGTTAGAATGACTATTTACATGGCAAGATCGTGAACTGAATGCAAATGCTGTTTTTCAGCTGAATTAGTTCCCTGCTATTCAGTGTGCAGCCACGCGAGTGCTCATACTGATACAAAGTAAGTGGTGTTATGGGGGCAAGAAGAAACAGAAGCAGGAGCTCCTTTTGAAGAGTTAATTGGGGAAACATTACTCTGGCAATCATGCTAAAAATAGTTGTTAGTATAGTAATTAGTCTATTGTTAGCATTCTCTTTTTTTTCTCTCCTCTTAAAAGGGCTCTGAAAATGCTCTCATCCTGTGGTCTGGCAATCTGGTACTGGTGGTTATCCATGAGTCCTTATTGTCTGCTGTCCAAACCACCTCCACATTTTTCTAAGGTGTCTGGCTACTGTCTAATTACTCAACAGCTCTAGTTATCCTCCTTCAGCCCCACCATAAACCCAGCTTCTTACCATAAGATCCTGTTTTACCTTAATATTTCCAGACCCTCTCAAAAACACAAATTACCTTTGCTTCTGCTCTTTTTTTTTTCTCATCTGCCTCCTGAATCTCTCAGCCTTCCCTGAAACACAGCTCTTCATTATGCAAGTTCACAGTGTTCATTGCCTCAGCCTCTTTCCTCAGCTAACAAGCTGGCATCCATTTACTCCTTAGACACCTTCAGCTTCCATTTGCCACATCCAGCACAGCTTGAAGCAGTTTGTTTTGCTATAAATTGGAGTTTATGGTAACATACAATGTATTTGGAAATGTCACAATATTTAAATAACAAACTTCCATACTCATAAATAACAAAAAAAAAGCCCATAAGCAGTGGTAACAAGATGACTGTTTCTGCAGTCTTAATGACTTATATAGGTCCTTGTCTGTAACTGAAGCCTCTTCAGGAAAGCAGAAACCTCTCCTAACTTTAGTGGTTCTTAGATCAAGCCATATGTTTTCAGACAGGCTGCCAGACCACCCACCATCATCCATCTTCATCTTCTATTTATTTTTATTGTGACAACATCAAATTATGTTTTTCCTATTTTATTCTCAGAACTTATTTTGCTTTTACAAATCTCTTCAGATAAAAGTATTTTCAAAGAAACAGATGGTGATCTGATTTTCTGTGCTGTGAAAGGACAGCACTTCTCAGTTTAGTAAGCAAAGTGAGACCCTTGTGGTATTCAGTGCATTTAGAAGGATAAATCAAGCATCAGAACACAGAGACAGTCTCCTTTCCATTAATTACTACAGCAGCAACTATATGTTATTTCTACAAAGTGAATTACATCTTGACAGTTGATACAAAGAAAGAGTCAGTGATGATACACCTTTCCCACTGACCACTAATCCATTTTCAGTAAAATTAAGTCTTTAATGAGAATATTTGTTTCCAAGAACTACTATTACTCTTTCATTCATTCATTCTGCCATTTTCTATGTTGGGAGCGCAGATCATAAAATAATTGTTTACCATTGGATAAAATGACTTCTGGAGTACAGTATCTTTACAGCTGAGTGGGTAATTTCTGGCAAGGTGGGTTATTTCTCTATCTCAAATTGCAATTAGGAGAATAAAGATACTGCTGATCTTGAAATATAGTTCCATAAGACTACTGCTTCTGGAAGTCTGTTCTACAAGAAGAAAGTCTAGACAATGGAGATACTTGATCTTTTTTTTCTCATTGAATGACTTGGCATGTTCATTCATGCTAAATAAACTATGTTGCAGGGTTTCTTTCTATTCTTGTTGACTAACATTACACATCTTAAAGCGATATACTTTGTAATAATTAGGGCATTCTCTTCTTTTTTGCTTTCTTCTGAAGATTGCACCTCTTAATAGTAACTGTCAAAGATAGAAAGCCCTAATGCTTTTCTTGCCTTCATACATATATGCTGATATATGGAAGTTTAAGATGTCTATTGAATTTATTTTATTTTTTCAGATTATATGTTTTAGAAGTCACACCAAGGACAGCTTGTAAGTAAAACGGAGTTCTCAAGAGTCTGAAACTTGAGAAGGGCTTTTTCTTAAGCGTTTAAGGCCAGTTTAAAGTTGTGTTATTTCCTATGATGGTGAATGTTAAGTTCAATAATTTCAGATAATAAAATTACTAATTTTTTTGTACACATATATATGGTGAGAGAAATTGAAATAAATATACCATGACACCAACAGCTTATTCAACAGCAGTAATACTTGTTAGTCTTGAAATAGCTGCTCCTTCTTCCTTCAAAGTGAGATTTAAGAGCTGTGTAAATATGAGGTTTGTGCAACAAAGAACTGTGCTTGCTAACCAAGAAGAGGGGTTCATGTCAGTGTGAAGTAAGTATGACTTTTTTTATTTAGTTTCAGTAAATTTCTTGAAAGGGAAATTTTGCAAAACCAGGGCTTATGACTACCAATTCTGACTACTGTAACAATATCTGATGAGCACTGTAGCAATCAGAGACATAATATTAAAATCCAAGATATTTTCAATGGCTTGTTTCCGTCCTGTTTGCAGATCTTTTATTTTTATCTGTGTGGCTTTTTAATTGTTTCTCAAGACTATTGGAAGGAAACAGATGTATTGTAGTATAAACTTTAGATTTTTGTGCTTATATGCCCATATCTTATTACTGAGTTTGACCCTTCTGCTGAAGTTAGCTGACAAAAGTATATGGTGGAGGTATTTTCATGGTCAGAAATATTTATATGGAACTGAGCCTTTTGTGCATTTCTAGTTTGGCCCTCAGCCTGAGAGTTTGCAAAATAATTAATCTGAATTCTTTTTTTTATTATTATTTTTTGTATTTATTTTTATTTCCATAGTTATGAATTCTATAGATTTCTATAAGCTGCTTCCAGTATTGGCTAAGTGATTATGCTACTTCTAGTTTTTAGGTCAAGCGTCTGCTGACAACCTAACTAAATAAGAGAATAAACAGGAAGATATAAAATATCTTGGAGTTCTATTTCATAGAATCATAGAATGGTTTGGGTTGGAAAGGACCTCAAAGATCATCTAGTTCCAACCCCCCTGCCATGGGCAGGGACACCCTCCACTAGACCAGGTTGCTCAAAGGCCCATCCAATCTGGTCTTAAACACTTCCAGGGAGGGGGCATCCACAAGTTCTCTGGGCAACCTGTTCCGGTGCCTCACCACTCTAACAGTGAAGAATTTCTTCCTAACATCTAATCTAAATCTACCCTCCTTCAGCTTAAATCCATTACTCCTTGTCCTGTCACTACAGTCCTTGATAAATAGTTGCTTTCCATCTATCCTGTAGGCCCCATTCAGGTACTGGAAGGGCACAATTAGATCTCCCTGGAGCCTCCTCTTCTCCAGGCTGAACAACCCCAACTCTCTCAGCTTGTCCTCATAGGAGAGGTGCTCCAGCCCTCTGAAATGTGATTTCACGTTTGTCTGTGTCACATTAATTGGTTATCCAAATTTGATCACAAGTTGTCTCTGATGTCTGACAGTTGAAGTAAAATTTATCTCAGAAATATATATACTACAGTGCTAAGTACCAATAAAAGAACTGTAGACACAATTAGTACTTGAAGTTACCACTGTGCTACTGCCTGTATTTTAGTGTCTGTTATTTTAATTCATTTTAACAAACACTTATGAAAGCATATGTCAAATAATACTTAATACAAAGTCTGGCAATAACTAACTGGCAACATAATCACCCCTTTATAGTATATGGCATAACTAGTGGCCCCAGGAGAAATATAACAATTTAATTTGCTTAATATATTCTTCTGAAAGATCCACAGGAGTACCACTTAAGAAACTTATGAATGGTAAATGATGGCAAAAGAGCATGGAGAAAGAGAATGAACTCAGCACTTTGGGTTCTGAGTTTTTTGTTGTTTAGAAATATGATGATATTTACTATAACATTTTATTTCTTGTCCATCTTTTATCAAGTCTGGACAAGACTGAAGTAATCAAACTCATCAGTTAAGACTGATACACTCGATTTGCTGAAGTTAGTAGAGCTACTGAAATGGTTACATTTACATGTGTTTATGTACTTTTATTAATTCCTTAGAAAAGAGGTGTTGTAAGAACATTGCCAATGGAAGGTAGAGAATTTAGAACATAAAGAAATTTGAGTATATATTTGCCTATTTTATACTACTTTGTATATATAGGCAGGTGGGTATATCCACAACATTGCTTAGTTAATGCATTATGTGTAGAAATAGGGAGAAAATAGACTATTTTAATGTATCAGTGTTTTTTTATGAAATGTATTGATATGTTAATATTTCATAAAACACTATTTCTCAGAGGGAAAGTATTTTAAATTATTTTGCAGTCCTCTGCCTCTACCCGCTGAGTTATAGTTTTGCATATAATAATAAATTATCTTGTACTTATTTTGCTGAATATGGAAATATAATTTATAATCTTCTGCCAATTAGCTTTTCTCCTTAGTAGTATTTCTGAAGCATTCATTGCTGTTGTAAAATTCTATTAAGATAAGAAAATACAGACTGTTAGACTTCTTTGCTTAATTTTTCTTGAGACTATCACACAGTGTTTCTCCCAGTAAGCTGGAAAGAGAGAGAATATAATTTGTACTTTCCAAAGCTTTTGATTTGAATTGATTGGTATATTCTTTCCAAAAAGCTGAGTAAGTTTTATTACAGTACAAACATGACCTTCAGGAAAAGGTTAAAGATATCTTTAACAAACTACTTTCCCAACCACTCGAAAAGAAACAGTTAGGAAATGACTGGGCTCAGCTCCTCAGGTAAGTAGCCCTCATTAATTGTCTGTTACTGACATACTCATTATTATCAGACAATTGATGATTTCTGATATTAAATCTGGAACAAGCATACACAATCAACTAATGAAATTGAAATGACAGAATTAAGATGCTGCTAGTTGGTTTTTGTAGCTAATGAGGAGATTTCTGTAGTCACACTGGTAGTTGCGAGTGGTTTAATGGTATCCTTTAAGGGGTTTATAGTTGGTAAGATCATGTGGTTTCATTATTTCTGGCATCTTAATATGATCTTTGTTCTTTACACCTTTCACATAAGGAGACTCATTACTTTTCTCCAAGGATCGAGTATGATAGACAAAATGTCAGAAATAATTAAAACTAATGATGGCCACATACAGAGAAAAGTTGAGTAGGAATTCAGTCTATCTGGTATCGAGATGTCCCCCTGGAAATCTGAAATTAAATGCTTCCTAGTTGTATTCAGAGTCTTTCTCATCAGCCTCATAGTTTCGTCAGTTTGATAGTGTTGTGCTTCTTTGGCACCCTGATTTATCGGTTTGTGGGAAGGAGGTCAAACATTTTATGGCCTCACATTGTTTAGGCTGTCTTTATAACTCCCTGGATAGAATGATTGTTTTGAGATATGAGTGCCTCCAGTTTAAAATCCAGTGTCCTGAAATTTGTTGTCATGGTCCCCAGGTCCCTTTAGCAATAAGAACTATGCTTGGCTCTGCTGTAACATTGATATGGCTTTTACACCAAAAATTAATGTTATTTGAAAACATAAATTGGGATTCTTCACAATTCTGACTCATTGTATGTACTCCAGCAGTTCTGCCTTCATTAGAGTCTTGGCAAATTTTCATAACAGCCATATGAGTAATAAGGCTTTTCCTAATACTAAATAGCTACAACATAGTAGACATAGATTTTCTATTCAGAATATGAATAAATTAGAATAAAATATTGTCTTCAAGTGGAATACGAACACTCAGCTTTTCTTTGGGCCTTTTGAAATCTTTCTCCAAAATTACTGATTCTGTTTCTTAGTGCTGCCTGTAGCTCAGGCTAGTTGTGACTGGTAAGGACAACAAGATTATTAAAAACCAACCAAAAACCATCTGAATTGAAAATGAGAGGCTCTGACATTTTTAGATGGATATTCTGGGCTAAGGCCATTTACACTTAGTCAGGGGCTGCTTTCATTTGCACCTCGGAACTTTTTCCTCACCTGGTGAGTGTCCTGGGGGAAATGGAGTATGGCAGTGCATTTGGTCACGGGATGAGGAAGAGCTGAAACCAGAGGGTCTGCGATTTACAGCCAAGGTTTTTAGAACATCTATTTGTCTGGCAGACTGTTTGCTTCAAGCCTGGAACCACAGCGTGGGCAAGCAGTCATCCAGCTGTGGAACTTGTGCTGAGAGAATATGGGCAGCGGAGGGGGAAAACTTAGCATGAGAGTTGGACAGTCAGAGAGCCGCAATACTGTTCTTAGGTATACAACAAATACACATCATGAGTCATAAGCAGCTCTCTTTTTCACACTTGCTGTGTGGGCAAGGGAGAGGGGTGGAGAAGTTAATTGTGGAGAGTGCCTAATCACACTGGCTGATGGTGCCGATCTGTCTCAGCTGTGTTCTCCTCAGATAAATTCTAACCAAGAGGCCTGTTAGTTCTTTTCACCTTTTAGCACTGCTTCAGGGAAAGGAAACTAAACAAGGCAAAATATATGGCCAGAAATACCAAGTTCTGCTGATACTCTGAGGTAAAAAGTTTGTGCCCTAAACTGTAAGTGCTGGATGATGTAGTTGTATTTTATATTGATTTGCAGTTAATCTTAGCAATATGAGCTGCAGTCTTCAGTGTGTAATTGCTTTAGGATCTTCACTAGAAATCTTGTATCTGTAACTTTTTAGTCACAATGAGAAGTGACCCTCTGTGTGATTTATGTAAAAAGAATAGGGACAAGGACTAAGCATGATTCTATTTAAATATTGGTTTTGAAAATAACACTTACTTTAACTCCTGAATCTCCCTTTCCTCAAATTTAAGTGACTAAACTTTAGAAACTCTAAATCCAAGTGAAATGGTTACAAGTGTTCTTCATTCCAAACACATGAGAATGTTGGAGTGTATGAGTCATTTTCTGTCTTTTTTTAATTCATTTTATCTCTTCTGTATGAGACAAATACAAACAATACTTTGAAGGTGGGATGTTTTGCAGACTGAAGTATTACTGACTTCGCTTCTTGCATACCTAGACTTCTTAGCTGTAATATATGTCATTTTCATCTAAGACATACAAAAGACCTATTAATAGAAGTCAAGTAAGCATAAAGAATGGTCCTTCCTTCATCTAGAGCTATCAGGGCTCATTCCCTTTTCCATGGTGTTAGGAATAGTGCTCATTTATCTTCTGATGCTGAATCCCCATCTTTCACACTTGATGAAGCCTTGCTTCAGGATAAATCTTGTGACATTCTGCTCTGTCTTTCATAAATGAAGTGCTGTTAATAAACCAATTACACACACACTGCATGGCATTGCTAGCAATCTACCACATGTATCTACTGGTAGGTTTAACTGATGTTACTTTTAATTTTGCATATCAGATCTAACTTCTCTCCCTGCCTTTTTGACAGCTGTTGCTGAAGTGGAAATTGATTCTAGCTTTTTAAGATCACTTTGTCATTAGGCTTGCATTGCTATATTGAAAAGCCACAGATAAAAGGTGCTGATGGACGAGGTGCAAGGATTAAAACTATGCCCCGTTTGTGTTTGTATGTGAGGCAATGAATCTGCAAGATTGAGTTCATTTTCTCCTTCCTATTGTTAATGCTGTTCTGGAAGATGAAAATAGAACCTGCTTCTTTCCCAGTATTTTTTTCCTTCAATGCATTTCCATTTGTGAGATTGTTCACTGATGCTAAAACTGCATGCCCTATTTTTTTTTTTTTTTTTTGAAAGAGAATATTTATATCCACAGAGTAATGTAAGAGAAAATATAGGAAGACTACATGAAACTTTGCACCCAACATGCTGGTGAAGAGCCAAGCTTGCACAAAATATTGTTCAACTTTGACTGGAGAATATACAATAAAGTTAAGCATTACTGACAGCCTAAATAACAGCTCCCACCTGCACCCACGCACAACTCTGAGCCAGTGTTGGTTTCTTCTTCTGTTTGGAAATCTAAAATCTAGCTTGCCTTGCCTTCAAGTAACTCTGCCACTGTGGTGCTGAAGAATGGATTGCGGGATGTGGTTGAGTTCAGACCTTGAAAAGAAAACAAAATTGCTCAGTTAAACCCTCCAGAAGAGCTTCATTTGTCGTACTGAGTTACATTGGTCACTGGCTACCATTAAGAAAGGAAAAGGGAAGGAACAAGGGATCGCACACCCCGAACAGGTCAGATTAAACCAGCCAAAAAGATTCATAGTGTCATAAACATTGTAGAGAGTGAAAAAAGACTTTGATAGCTGATAACTTAATTATCTGCCACTATCAGTTTGGAAGGGCTTTTAAACATGTCCAAAGTGTCTACCAAAATTTTCAGCAGGAGTGACAGCAGATTTTTAAGTAAGGATAAAAATGCAGCAGTCTTCCTGGAATAAGACTCTGACAGACTATGATGAATTACCTTATTATAGTTGTTCGCATGACAAATGTACTTGATCAGTGTTTCTTCTTGGGAATAGTTGAGCTTATCCAGAGGCAAAAGTTAAAAGGAAATGAAAGCTAACTAGTAATCCTAAGTGGAATACATCAGAATTTCTAGCAACAGAAACTGAGAAACCTAATCAATTATTGTGTATGTCAATAATAAAACACTTCTCATGTCTCCTGTAATATGACTTCTTCCTTTATCTGTTTAATATTATTGATAGAAATTTCACATACACATACTTTTACAATTGACTCAGTTGAAATGAACAGGTCTGCTTAAAGCAAAACACTTTATAAATAGGAAGATTTAGCTTTTTTTCCATACTGCAGGACTAGTCACAGCACTAACGCAGGGTACCTACCTTGAGCACAGAGAGTGACAGTAATTGAGATGGGCCACATCTGCCCATTGACAAATTATAGCCAACGTTGCTGCCCAGCTTTCCAGGTGAATTTTTCAGCCTTGACAGTCCTGGTTACGAGGCCAGTTTGTGGCTGTGTGCAGGCTGCGGGTGCCCAGGGGCTGCAGGGGCTGCCTGGTGCCGGGCACAGCCGGTTCCAGCCGGCTCCAACCCACCCACCGCAGGGCAGGGCTGGGCCCCGCAGCCACCATGGCGGCACCTCGGGGAAAGCCGGGGTAAGAAAGGGCAAAGGGCTGCCCAGCAGTGAGGGGAAGAGTGTGAGAAACAGGCCTGGGAGCCCCGAGGTGAGAGGAGGTGCTCCAGGCACCTGAGCAGGGGTTCCCCTGCAGCTCCTGGAAAGGAC
The DNA here is from genome assembly GCA_013400195.1 of Aramus guarauna. Classification (NCBI taxonomy): domain Eukaryota; kingdom Metazoa; phylum Chordata; class Aves; order Gruiformes; family Aramidae; genus Aramus; species Aramus guarauna. The sequence goes on along the minus strand of VXBL01007953.1, from coordinate 626,496 downwards.
CTGATGGAATAGTTATACACACTGCACCCATGGAGGACCGACACTGGAGCAGGGGAAAAGTGTGAGGAGGAAGGACGGGCAGAGAGGAGCTGTTACGGACTGACCACAGCCCCCATCCCCTCCCTTGCTCCATTGCTGAGGTACAGGGGGAGGCAGAGGAGTTGAGAATGAAGAAGTGGATGTGTTTCAGTTTTTGTCTTTATCTCTCACCATCCAACTCTATTTTAACTGGCAATAAATTAAATCAATTTTCCCCAAGTCAAGCCTCTTTTGCCTGTGGCAACAACAAATGAGCATTCTCATCTTATTTTCTCCTGCCTGTGCTGTTGAGGAAGGGGAGTGAGAGCAGCTGGGTGGGCATCTGGCAGCCAGCCAAGGTCAACCCGCCGCGGCTCCTCTATGCGTTTTTTGTCTTGACATAGCATCCCAATCCAGGCCTATATTGAGTACACATGTATTTCCTCTTTTTTTTTTTCCCCCAAGTGTTTGCAATTACAATAAACTTAAGATACAGTGTGTAAAGTAGAATAATAGTCAGACTTTTTAGCTACCATTTAACAATGTAACTTTTTTCAGTTTTGTAAAATACTAGGTGAGATGCAATAATTATCATTATTTTAATTTCTACATTATTTCAAAAGAAACTCATGGCATAGGAATTAATATCTGATTAGCCAGTGTATCAGAGCTATCCTAACCTGTAATTCTCTGATCTGCCCACCTTACAATTTAAGCATGAATGGAAATCCCACTCCAGCATTTAGAGTTAACAAATAAGCTTTTGATTGCTGATATCTGTAAATATGTAAATTAGGTTTTTAACCCAAATTGCAATTGAGAGTCTGCATCTGACCCGTCTAGCTTTGAGAGACAAGACTACATGCCTGTCTGTCACGACACAAAATCTGTGTAATGGAACAAGAGTGAAATTCAGATGGAGAAAAATCTCAATGGTCTTGGTCAAAGGAGATGTTTTAGTTTGAGCCAGCATTGTTTTTAAACTTGACATATGTTTTTAAAATGCCCTCAACTATTTTTTCTTTTTTTTTTTTTTTTTTTTTTTTTTTTTTTTTTGTTTAGTCCTTAAGCGAAATATATAAGGTTCTGATTTCTACTAATACTTCTTACAAGATTGTGGCATAGTAAGTTGATTAGTGCACTAATGATGTATTGCTCTAAGTAATGGAAATTAAGCTGAAGTCAAACTGTAGGTACAAACCATTTTTTTGTGATGCATAGATCAAATCTGTTTGGGGTTTCTTTTAATGTATTTTTACTATTCTTCTGATTTAGTCATTGGCAATGTTATTCCAGTCAGTAGTGTGAATTAGGGACATTTTTCTCTGTTTCTGGTTTTATATAATTATTAGTTTGTTTCAAGGCATGATTTGAAAATCAACCACGCATGCAAAAAAGCTTGTGCTGTTTTTAATCTTGGCTTTAGAGGACAGATAAGTACATCTGCATCCGAGCTTTCAAAACTTGTCAGAAAATCATTTTCTAAAGAAGAATTACTTCTGTCAGTGCTTAAATGTAAATTGTGGAAAATAAGATTTTGTTATTGCATGTGCTTTTTAATATTATGTTCATGAAGTGCTCAGCATACTTTAATCACCTTGATGACATTAAAATAAATACAGTTAACTGAATATGTAGGCAGCTATTTTGGGAGTAACATTGCCAATATAACACATTTTTCTCATTGATTTCTTTGAATTGTTCTAGTGTTTCTATGATTCACAGAAGGAGCGGGACTGTATTTGGATCAAAACATATTTTATTGTCTCCATGAGTATCTGTCCAGACCTGGTACAAGCATAATGCCTCTGAAAACATTAGCACCTGATGGTTTCATTGGAAGTTCTTTAGCTCAAGCTCTTTAGTTCTTGTGTTCAAAGAGCAGTGTGCGTAGTCACATCAACTTAGCAGGCACCAAAGCCTGCTAAGTTGTGCTAGATGCAGCAACACAGCTAGCATACTTCACCTATATTTTTTTACAAAGTTATAAGCTTTATTTTTTACTAAATTACCTTGATTACTGGAAGAATCTCTCCACCACAATAAGGATCTCTGTGGGGACTTACATAGAATGTGTCTACTAAAGCACATGCACAAAGAAGACGCAAACCACTTTTTTTGTTCATTTTTTGTCTTCACCATAGGGAGATAGATACAAGCCAGATACATGGAGTAGATTCACCCTGCCAGTAGTAATACAGCTGCAGAAGTAGAGCTGTATGTTCCTCCTTCCCTATGTAAATTTTCAATGCACCCTATACAGACATTGTGCTTTATCCTTCTGGAAAAAAAACACAACAAAGTATATTTGTCTTTACGGGACTCAAGAGTGATTGGCACTCTTGTATATAAACATACTTCTAAAGGCTTATTGATAATTTTCTTTAAACTTCTTTAAACCCAACACATTTAATCTTACTACTTTTGCTCTTACTATAGCTAGCTTTGTGAAGCGAGAAGAGGGTTCTTACATTCTTCTGTTAGAAATGCACAGTTACATTACATATCATCTCTACTGATAACTTACATATGCATAATAATTTAAAAAAATCTGTCTGAAAATGAAAGAGTTTTGTAATCTTTATACCCATCTTTGGTGTTTTATTTGATCAATGTACATCTCAAACAATGTTTGAAGTGGAAAGGTAGATTGAAAGGTTGAGAAGGCAGGTAGGGTTTGTTTGAAGTTATTGAGGAATTGAGGATGAAGGTGCTGGACCTGGCTGAAACAACACTTTATCCTGTTTGGGACTGGTCTCATATCTTAATTGGGTTCACATATTATTTGGGTTGGTGAATCAAATCAAATAAAATCTATCAAATATTATTATCTGTCAAATATTGTAATAGACAAATGCATCCATGGAAAAGTAAACCAAAATTGTAAGAGTTTGAATGGGGTTTTATTTTTTACTGTGTCTTATGCAGAATTATCTATTTTGTTTTTATTTCAGGTATTTAGGTTATTGTTGTGCATAGCATAGATTCAGTCATATGGTACTTCTGTCGAAATTTTGACAAAGCAGTTAAGCAGAAGAGTGGGTAAAACTGCAGATTAATTGAATGGATAGACTTGGGTCTAATGCTTCTTTAGCTGTCATTTGCTTGTTTTGTTCTGCTTAATTTAGCTGCTTTTCAGCTCATAAACTTTAAAGTCAACCCAAAGTCGAGCTCAAGGAGGATTCGTATGATACAAGCAAGCCTGATTAGCCTGAGAACTTATGAGCAAGTCTGGTATCTGTGCAGTATGCACAACTGTAGTGAAGATGTAAATATTTCTTTTTTGTCTTCTGGATTGAAGCTCAAAGGATTAATCTATAGTAAGAAATTAAAAAGGAGGTTGCTAAGATTCAATATATAAAATCACCAGGTTTAAGATCTTAAATAAGGCATCTTTCTGAAGGGAAGGTAATTTAGAGTAGCTTGTGATTTATATAGTATTTTGAGTCATCAGTACTGATCACAACTAAAAATGATGTTTTGTTTCGCTACAGTGGAGTATTTTATAATGGATTCTCCCAAATGAGTTTAAGAACAATGTGTCCCTTTATTCAAGACTACTAATTTATACTGTGCTGTTCCGTAAGGACTGCTGTTGATTGCTAACTGGTCGGATATTTATTGAACTCAGCTTATTTCTGGATGATAGATCATAAACCCCTTAACTTCCAATTTACATCTCAGTTGTAAAGCTCTGATCTCTTTAAATTACATGAAAATTAACTTTAAACCTTTATAGAAATCTGCAGTGATGCTCTTTCCTCATGTTATTTACTGTTTCTTCAGTCTACATTACTCAGAATTTTTCCTTGGTCTAGTTTTATTTTCTCCCTTTGACTGTACCAAATCAGAGCATGTCAGTGACATTTTGCTATCCCACACTAAAGCACTTTCCTTACTAATTATTATGTTTAAATTGCTTGTTGCTCACCAACATCTGCTGCTCAATTTCTCAGCTGAAAATACGGTGTATAATACTCTATCCTATGCTTTTTTTTTTTTTTTTCTTTGTATAAAATGTGTCCCGGCTACTAAAAACTGCACATGTTTTGGTATTTCAGATCTGAGCAGTATATCCCCAAATATAGTCTTAGAATCTGTTTGTCTTTTGCAAGCACTATTTTAAAATTTCTCTCATGCAACATGAAAGAGACAGTGCTGGCTGCAGTTGTGATAGTAATTAATAAAACCAGAATAATACACACAAATCTGAAAACAAACACACGTTTGATTCTGCAGTTTGATAGGAACAGTAGAGAAGAAAGTGTAGAAGGGATGCAACAGACAGAGTAGTTCTCTGGATCTCTTTTACGTCTTAGATGAACGGTATGACCACTGTTTGAATAGGGAAGATGTGTAGAATTGTGATGACACTTACAATAGCAGGATTTTTGGGTGACAAAGTCTTCCTCTTTCAGAACCTGCTTTGCTTGCCCTGATGGGAGTCCAGCATGGAAGTTGCCTTTGATGTACCCTGTAAGGAGGGGTCTCTGATGGCAGCACCCAGAGACTCGCCTGCATGAGCAGCTGTGGCTCAGAAAGACAGTAGCCTAGTGTTAACACGCCACTGGTAGGGCTATTGCCATGGAGGTTTTGATGCTGATGTGGGACTGTATAGAATATGAATAGCAATTTTCTTTGTATCTTGTAGATTAACCAATAATAGTGTCAAGTGGTTCGCAAATATCTACGATGGCAAGATTTTTACAAATTTACAAAAGTTTGTTTGGAAAGAACAAAGAAACCTTTGCTGCTTCAGCATTATGACCATTTGACAAAAATCAATTTAAAGCGTTTGTAGTAGTGCAGGGTGGCCAAGTATGATGACAAAAGATTACATCTGTATATTCCAGCAATGACCATTTTCCACAGTCATTGTCAGTTTGCTCAATTTATTTCAGTCATGAAAAAAAAAAAAAATTGAGATTTTTTTATCTTGAGATATTTTCATATTATAGCACTTTTTCATCTCTCTTCAAAGTATTTAGGAACCTCTAAATAAAACACATTGACATTTTAAAATCTAAATGGTTTGTTGTTTTTTAAAAAATCTAATAGTTTACATTCTTGCCAAAATATTCTATAATTCTTCCAGTGTAATAAACCCGTTATTTGAAGTTATGTGGATGAAGTCAAACAGCTTTCCTCTAGAATAAAATCACAGAAACAAACACTAGAAACCATTTAGCAGAGGGAAAGTTTCCCTTTATTTTTCCTTTTCCTTTTTATTTTTCTTCTTTTCCTTTTCCTTTTTCTTCTTTTCCTTTTTTTTTTTCTCCCAAAGATTATCACTTATCCCTGACCTCTTAGTCACAAATATCAAGGAAACCTTACAAAAATAGCTTGAGAAAAGAAATGTTCCTAGGCTAGTTCTTACGTATCCTGGGAGTTAATGCTTAGTCCTTTAGTGGTTACTAACAAATTATGAACTCGACAGAGGAAGCAGGAAAGGAAGTGGTTTTAAAGAAAGCTCTGTTCCATAGGTTTCAATAAGAGGACAACAGAAAAGTTAGCTTTCCTGTCCCACAGCCATTCACTGAGAAAATCAGTCAGATCGCCTGATGGATAAACAGAATTAGGTTAAAGGAAAGGTTGGGTTCCTCTGCCAGCAAAGCTAGTTTCCTTTCCCTGCTGAGAGTTATCATACTCTCTGTTGTGCTGTTTCAAGCATTGCTATTACCAGAAACTAACCCAGATCTGTCTAAACGATCCAGTTTAAAAAGAAAATGGTTTTTAAATGATTGAAGTTTAGAGTGGGGAATGTCACTAAGCAGTTTTGGGTCAGTGCGTGGCAGCATAAACAGAGTGTGAAGAAAGAAGCAGATACGGGGTTGCTGGCGTTAGAAGAAATTGTCCCCAGCCTGCACTTGCTGGGTACACTGGCAATTCTGGGCCAGGACCACAGAAGCGCTGGGGTGGCCGATGGCCTGGGTGCTCTCGCCCAGCCTCTCCACTGATCTGAAACCTGCATTATGGTCTGAATCCTTTGTTTTGAAATCCAGTGGCAGCGTTCAGTTCCAGCAACAGGGAGAACAGTGGACCCTCCTCTCTTTTTGTTGGATTGGTGGCTTTCTAAGAGAAATCTCTAATTTCTTTGTATTGACTTGGAGCAATGGCTTATTGATATAGGAGCCCTTTCCTGGCCTGGGGTGGGTGGTGGGGCCACAGGGCAATGGGGTGGGAGGAGACTGAGCTCGCCTGCTCCTCAGCAGCCTTGGGCGTTAGGCCCCAGGGATGGGGCTGCCGGGGTGTGTGTGTGTGTGCGCACACGTGACAGCGATTGCCTCAGGCCTTGGCGGTTCTCAGGGTGAGCCCCAGCCGGTGGGTGAGGCCAGGTCCCCTCTGGGCCCAAACACCAAGTGAGCCCCAAAGCCTGAGTGGTGAGCATGTGGACAAGACCTAGCAAAATGTTTGGACACAGAAATAAAGTTTATGAGAAAGAAGAACCCCCTGGTCCCTGCATGGAAGCCCTGAATGTGGGGTTGTGCCTTGCACTCTGTCTTGTGGTGAAAAAAGCGTGTGAACTGGAGGAAAAGAAGTACAACCTGGGAAACAGCAATATTCCTCCCAGCTGGGCATCAAGGCTCTGCAGACCTCGGATTTTCCCCACCAGGATGGTGGGGACTTGTTCCCTCTCTGGGCACAAGGAGCCCCCACACAGTTACCAAAGAAGAACAGGAGGAAATGTAGCAAACCCATCTGGGCAGCTCATCCAATGCAACAAAAACCTGTGTTAGTTTGTCAGGTGAGCGAATTGGCAACATGTTCTGATCATGTCAGAAACAATACCCAATCTGGCCTGCAGGACCATGGGGTGGAGTTTGTAATAGCTAAAAGTTCAGACTGTGATGATTTTAACCCTTGTAAAATGAGCATATATACACATTGTACATTGTTAATCGCTGTTATCTGGCCCTAGGAACAAGGGCAGAGTTTAATAAATGTATATTGATTTGTGTTGAAAGTAGTTTATAAAGGATATATGTTCAAACAGTTCTTAATATATACGTTTCATAGACATGAGGGGTGCAATATGTTGGACATAAATGACAGAGTGGGTGTCAGGGGACTTGCATTGGTGACCTGTGCAGGAGGAGGCAGTGCACGGCCCTGTGCTAGTCCCATCTGGCTCTGAGACTGGGGTAAACACCCCATCGTCTGCCAGAACTGTATCCAGTCAGGGAGACCATAGTGCACCTGCTCAGACATGATGAAGAAAAAGTGAGAGCCATTAGTGGCAGGAGAGGCTCCTAGTGACACTTGCCAAATAGACACTATGGAAGATGCTCTTGGAGACATGAGGGAGAGATTTCAGGGTTTTATGAGAGACTCCAAAGGTACATGAGGAGGAACCCAAAAGTTTCAAGAAGAGAAAAACAACAGGAGGCATTCAGGGGACCCAGCAGTCCTACCCTGGGCTGCACAAAGCGTTGCCAGAACTGCTATGCTGACCCACTTGCCTTTCCTCCCAGACTGTGCTGTCTCTCCTGTGGGATATTGAGGTCATGTAATTTATAAAACTACACATATATCTGTGATTAAAGTGTCTTTGTATCCCAGTCCATTTAGTCTCCACACTGTCTATGTGGTCTTAAACCATGACAATGTATGTTTGTATAAAAGTAGTAATAATTTCTCAGGGTAGTTAAGGACACTTCTGTTAGGAAAGTGATAAATGGTGGCTTGTTAAACATACTGGATACCTTTAAGTAGGCAGAGATGCTATATAATGGGGAAGGAAAGAGGTGAACAAAACTGAAAATTACCAGCAGTAAGGCAGTCAGGTGAACAGAATTTCATAGCATCAGTGAAGTTAGTTTAAATGGAAGGGTAATGACAATCTGAATGAAAAGAAAAATGCTGAAGTAGCTTTCCTAACAGACCACAATAGACCTGAAGGAAGAGAGATAGCGGTGGTAGATTTCAAGTTATCTGCAAGCATTTGCGTCTTGATGACATACTTAGCTGGCTGTTTATGTATTAATTCTTGCTGTGTTGCTCATGAGAAGTTAAACTAAATTCAAAGCTTTGGTAGGATTTCATGCAAGTTGTTGCAAAATCATAAATATGATGGCACTTTATAATTTGTTGATGTTTTCCAACCCCCCCTCACCCTAAAATGTAGATTCTAGCACAGTGAGCTCTGGTGGTTTATGCCTACAAGTCTAAATTAAGGGATACTTTATTTTATTTTTCTCATAAGGTGAACTCTGGTGAAAAGTGAACAATTTTGTAGTCTTGATTGAGGTCCCAGTAATCCACACAAATGTTGAACAGCTTGAAGGAACAATGTTTCATTTGTCCCAGGAATACATATATTCCATAGTTCAAGCAGTTGAAAGAACTTGTAGTTGCTCTGTTGCTGCCATCATTAAAGTTACTTTGCTTAAAAGAATATGTACTATTTAAAAGGTAGATTGTTTTGCAAACATATGTATTTCCTAGTTTATATATTTTATAAGCAGAAGGTGCCACAACATCAGACATTCTTTGAGCTTCAAGACACTTTATGCTGCTGACAAAATGCCATGGTACATTTGTCATTGTTGGTTGGCTACTGGAAAAGAAAGTGGAAGACAAAATGACACCACAGCATTTGTGTGGTAGTATTAGACAAAAAAACCCCAAACAAATCAGTGTAGACTGAGGAGTATAAAAACTGCCTTTGACTTCATACTTTCTAAGAAAAATTGTATACGCATATCCATCTGTACAAGTGATGTTACACACACACTGGACAAAATTTGAAAGATAAAAATTTGAATCATACCAAGATATATACAAACATGGATCGTGGATTTTTGTTGCAAGATTTGGCTTTTGACCTTACTTGACTGAAAGATTCAGTTTATAGTCATCCAAGGAGAGGAAATGACGAGGTAGAAGTGGTAGAAGATGCTGTCAAATCTCTTGGGTTGTATTAATACTAAAGATCATTTTACAACTGAATAGTCTACCGAACTTGCTGGTTGTATGTGATTTGTTGTTCTTGAATTTGCAAAATGTATGATTTGAACAATGCTATGAATTAATCTAAAACAATTTCTTTTTTGTGTTCTAGGTAAGAGAATATCAGGTTTCTCACTATAATCAGACTACATCAAGGTAACAGATTTCAGGTATCTGAAGCCTGTAATGGGACTATAATTGTGTGTGAATGTATGTGGACATGAGATTCTCTTCCAGATGAAAAATGTCTGAATCAGTAATAGATTTGATTTCCAGATGAAAAGTAGCCATCCTTAGCAAATCTTTAGCAAACCATGAAAATCTAATAGAAATAATTATGTTCTGTGCTACAGTCTCGTTAGGTTATGTTCTACTTTTCTTCTGTGAAAACTATTTAATTCAAGTTGTTACCATACTGAATGTATTTTGTATGTCTGTATGTTTGCCAAGTAAGACTAAGACAACAATATGGTCACTTTGTGAAGTGAGGTAAAAAATAAAGAAAAGAAGAAATATGAAGTTGCATGGGTAGTTCACAATATTAAAGATTGAAGTTAAAAGATTCTGAAATACCAGTGTGCTAGAAGGATACATCATACTTGCTTCTGCTTGTAGGCAGTATATGTAGGCCAACATTTTGCTAAGAATGGCACATATTTCAATGCTGTGTAGACTAATGTGCTCAAGCATCCCAAATATTTATATTACCACAAGTTATAATCTATTAAGTCTCAAAAAAAAGTTAAAAAACAAACAAAAAAAAGTTAAAAAAAAAAAGAAATTACCAGATTCTTTGTGGGGTTCCTTAGTGTTTTCTGTACTAAACCAGGTCTTCATCCAGCTTGTTTTTTTCTTTGATTAGAAGTTAATATTGAATATGGACAACTTTTTTTTTTTTTTTAAGAAAAAAAAAGTTATTTTCCTTTTACATCCTTGGTGTTGGTCAAGATTTATGGATATGACTCCTGTAAGAGTCGTGTATTTTAAATAGCCAACTGAACCTCATTTATCAACCTGGTTATTGAAGTAAAACACAATGGATTCCTTGTGGTTAAGTAGTCAGCAGTACTTTCAGCCAAGATTCAGTATTAGAATGTCTGTCACCCACAGCTTTCTAAAATTTTCCTGGAAATTTAATTAAAATTGATACCTATTTTTCCCTTCATAAATAATTTTCAGTTTGGCAGTCCTTTTCTCGCAAGAGTAGTGTGTAGCATCTTGAAAGCAATCAGAACATTTATAGAAGTCTTTCTTTCATTGATTGCACCCTGTCTTTAAAATGCAACTTAAAAAATAATGGTAGGGCTTGTGTATCCTTGATAATGTTGTATTCACATTTCAGTAACTGAGATTTTTTTTTTTGTGGCCAGTATCTGGACTGTTGGATACTGGGATACATAAAATCCTACAGCTACACAAAGGCAAGTAAACAGCATAAATCCTTTACTGCCAGACAGAATGCTGTGATGAATCTAAATGGCTTTTTAAAGGTAGGGTTTGGTGAGATGTCCAGAGATTGCAAGATTGTTTAGCTGAAGTAGAAAGCACACACAGTTCTTTCATGAATAACATTGGGGTGGGTGTGTCTTTCCTTGTCCAGCTACATTTTGAATGCCTTGTCAGTGCCATTAGATCAGCATAAGATTGATAGTTATTTGATACAGCAACATCTGTTGTTCTGTGATGTACTTCCAGCAGATGCTCTTACTTTAAATGTAATATGCTATTTGTTTTAATCTTGGAGCACGTTACCTGTAGTAGATGAATGATACTAAAGTTGCAGTGCAGATTTTGAAACCATGAATTGTGTATCTCTGGTCAAATTGATATCTGCAAATTGTGCTGAACATCATTAAGTTTAATAAGGATAACAGTTGGAACAGTTTCTGATTTATTTCACAAATTGGCATACAAAATTTTTCTCACTGTGGGGCAATTTGTGCTTTTTCTTTTTTTACCCCCTTCTCTCCCTTCCATCTCTCCCTGCCTTCAGTAGACATCCTTTTTTGTTCCTGGTGAATTAATGAAACTGCATGGACATGTATCTCATCAGAACTAGAAGACTGTTCCCAAAGTTTGTCACTGTGTTTCTACCTGGTGCACCATATCAAGAGTTGTAATGAGAAAAACGTCCAGCAATGAAATCTGTAACTTAATTGACTTTGCATTTACAACATGCTGGCAAATGGTCCAGACAAAGACAATTTTAAGACAATGTGTTTCCTACTTTATATAAGTGCACAATAGTATTTAAGTTAAATAAAATTGTGATATCATCAAGTATTTCTGTAGTCAAAGGAAATTTTTTTTGGAAAAAATGCTCATTTACTAGCAGGAATAATAAAACCAGAATATTGTGCAATGCAATGCTCTTAAATATGTTTACACAGCAGGCATTCCATATTTCTTGGTATTAATAAGCCCACTTTAAGTACCATTTCCTTCTTTGAAGGAGCTAGCATGCTATTACTTGTATATAAATCCTGGTTTCTGTTACAAAACTACAGCAATCAACAGAATCTTATGTAATGACAGCATCTGTTGAATGCTGTTAAAATTCTTCATACAAACACCGACAAAAAAATGGGGTACTTTTAGATGTTTCCTTGCATATTATTGGCTACTTAACCACTGTGCAATCTGGAGTTACTTTTCTGTTTATTTTTTTAATAACTGAATGTTTAGCATTAATAACTCTGCATGTTTATATTTTACCCAAAGAGAACACAGAAAGTTATAAGGCACTGTAGCAGTTCCTTTTCCTGTCTCTATCTTCACCTTGAAGTCTCATGTCAGTATGTTTGCAATACCTGTTTTGAGAGTTTTATCTTTCTTAGGGTACTGTGGAGAAGTAGAACATTCTAGAATTTCTTTGACTGTGGGAGAGCTCTATCCAGGCTTCATGTGGGGATTTCTTTGATGACATTAACTCTTCTTCTCTGTCAAGCACCTATGCATCTTAAGTAACAAGGTCTAGCTTCCTGGTCTGAATAGTGGTCTATCATACCTATTGTCTCCCATTCCCCAGCCAGCAACTAAGCACCATCCAGCCGCTTGCTCACTCCCCCTAGCAGGATGGGGAGAGAGAATCAAAAGGGTAAAAGTGAGAAAACTCATAGGTTGAGATAAAGACAATTTAATAATTGAAATATAGTAGGAGTAATAAAGATGATGATGTAATGAAAAGGAAAATAACAAAGGAAAATAAAAATCAAGAAAGGCAAGTGATGCAGATGAAAACAATTGCTCACCATAAACGGACTGATGCCCAGCCAGTCCCCGAGCAGTGGCCCACCACCAACCTCTCCCCTAGTTTTATTGCTGAGCGTAACACCATATGGTATGGAATATCCCGTTGGTCAGCTGGGGTCAGCTGTCCTGGCTGTATCCCCTGCCAACCCCTTGTGCACCCCCAGCCCACTGGCTGGTGGGGTGGTGTGAGAAACAGCAAAGGCCTCAGCTCTGTGTAAGCACTGCTCAGCAGGAATGAAAACATCCCTGATTATCAAGGCTGTTTCCAGCACAAATCCAAAACATAGCCCCATACTAGCTACTATGAAGAAAATTAACTCTTTCCTAGCAAAAACCACCACAGCTATATTGAAAGAGATGTTATCAAAGTTCTTAAGAGATATATTTCCTTTGGTCTGTTAAGATTTATAGAGGTTTCTGAGCAGTTTGATGAAATAGCTAATCATAAACATATTAATGTCATATAGTGTTATGTAAAGCTACATAATGCTTAACCAAAACTATTCTGGAGAATTTGTGACAAAGGCTATTATAATCCATTAACCATGATTTCCAAGGCAATTTTTCAGTCAGTTTTAAGTTGTGACAACATTGTGTGCTGTAAATTATTATATGAATTGCAGAGATTCTTGGTTTTTCATACCATTTTCACATACAACTACAACGTTATAAGCAGCCTTTTTATATGTGAGGTTACATTAGGGCAAACTGGATTTTTGTCTCTGTACCTATTGTGAATGGAGGTATGGTCTCTCTGTGATAAAAACAGGTAGGGATAATGGATAATCCCTCCTTTTACCTCTATGTCCTTAGTCTTGGAAAAAGGAATTGAACAGAAGACTTGACTTCACTAGAAAAATAATATGCCTTCAGTCTATGAGCTTTCTTGCCAGTGCAGGGATTAAATGAAATTTAGGACTCTAAGTAGATTTTTCAGGTTAAAAGCATACTGATTATTTTTTTTTTCCCCTTATAAACTGTAATGCCATGAATGAGGAGAGAGCTGTGCAGAAACAGTGATATAAAATTTAGTTGTTAAAGCATGCACTTGTATTAAATATGCAGTGGAATCAAATAAGAGATTATGTGGAAAATGTATTTTTTGCAAACTTTCTTTTTGTATTTTATTTTTCCAAATTTAACATTCTTGTGTGATAGTTTGTGTGTGTATTTCTTAAATTGATCTCCAAATTCAAAACTTTTCTACAATAGATGAGCAATTAAAAAGGGAAGAACAAAGTTCCAAATTGCCTATTATATCATGTTGACGTGGTTTAGGCCCAGCCGAGCACCACGCGGCCGCTCGCTCACCCCTCCCCGGTGGGGTGGGGAGGAGACCGGACAGACAAAGGCAAAAGCCTCGAGGGTTGGGATAAGGACAGTTTACTGGGACAGCAAGGGAGAGGGAAACAATCAACAACAGTACTGATAACAGAGATACACAATGGGTGATAACAGCAGAACAGTTTACCGATCCCATGGCCAACAGGACCCTCAGCCCATCCTGGAGCCCCGCCGAACCCACCCCTTCCCGACCAGCCCCCTTTTATGGTGAGCATGGCGGGACATGGTATGGAATAGCCCCCGGCCAGCCTGGCTCACCTGGCCTGGCTCCTTGGGAAATTAACCCTATCCTAGCCAGAGCCAAGACACATGTGCAATGAGAAAAATAAATTATATCCTTCAAAAGTGTATTTAATAATTATTATGTGGCTTTAATAAATAATTACTCCTTCTGTTATGCAATATAGGAACTTCTGCAGTTCTGATGTAAAGAATATTATCAGGATATGAAAGTGAGAATATATTTTTCACAGAATTCGTATGTTGTATAGTTACTTATGCTGTGATGGACAGCAATCAGAAATGATTTACCTACTCCTTAGGTTGCTGGCAAAGTAACTCAAAATCCTCCTTCAGAATTCCTCCAAAAGCAATGACACGTTGCATTGTCCTTGATGCAGGACACATTATTATCTCATATTTTAGCTTATGATGACAGACCATAAAATCTTAATGCATGTACACACAAATCAATAGCAAGCTGAAGCAAAGCTCGTTTCTATAGTAATCAAATTATTCAGTAGAAAAGCTAGCAAAATTACTCTACTGTTACGATAATAATTAAAGAAAAATATATTACTTTGCAAATCATACAATTTTGGTAGAAATAAAGCTAGAAAGCTAAATCAAAACTAGTTTCATATCAATCAAACACCAATTAATTTTCAACTAGATAGTTTAAGAAGAAACCTTCAAAATTAAGCTGCTATTAATGCATTAAAAAATAAATGTGAATATGTTGCTTTCCACATCATAGGGTTTCAAACCAAAAAGCAAGTTCTGGTGAAACACAGTCAACTAACTTTTCCTCATCTGAGTCATTCAACTTTTCATCAGTGCTCTTTTTGTTCCCCTTGATTTGACTATTCAAAAATTCCATTGTTGTTCACCTGGCCATAAAAGATACCTTTATTTCTTTTTTTTTTTTTTTTTTTCCTTTTTTTGTATACTTGCTGTGACAAAGTTCAATGTAGAAAAGAACAGTACTATAGTGTGTTCCAGCACACTTGCCAGCTTGAACAGCAGGTCATTGTTAATATGATCTTGCATAGGTGACACTAGTAGTGAAGTCACAGATCTCAGATGAAACTGTTCCAGCCAAACGTGTGATGTGGGTACATGTGATGGTGGTTGCTAGCTCATGTCAAAGTCTGCGCCTGCACATTTTGTTGCTGCTAAGATTGTTTGAGAATTAATACCACATTAATACCACACATTCATTTAATTGTGTGAAAGTTTCCTTAAAGTCAACCACGTTGGCTCCTTCCATGTAAGTCAATAATATAATTTACTTATTCCCATGGATATTTATTCCATTCTAAAAATCTTGATCCCCAAGTTCCCTCTACATTAGTAATGAGAAATTCTTTCTGTGGGATGCTTTATTTTCTTCTGTCAAAGTACTTTTGAAGCTGTGAAAGAGAAAGTCTAGATTTGTTTTGTCCACTTACAGATTTAATAAAAACTAAAAAGGCTTATGTAGGCACAGACATTTATTGTCTCCTTCTGACCTATTACTAAGTCATTGCCAAATGCCTAGCACTGGATAGAAGTATAAATGTTAGAACTTCAGTAGGCATCCAAAAATAAGTATTTCCTATGTATCTGAAGGTTAAAAGATGACTCTTTAGTTAAACAAATGTTTTGTTATTTTTGGTTTTGTAGTTGTTCTGTATTCAGTTAGTACTAATCTGTCATCATCTTCATCTTGCCATCAAATGTTTCATCTGCCTTCTTATGAAACTTGCAGTGCAGGAGGACTTAATGAATGAGTTTAATTTTGAACTATAAGCTTAGGTCTCTTTATAAGGAATGAGGCTTAAAATCATGGTAAATGTAAATACATGGCTAAGAGCTGTTCAGTCAGAGAAGTTTGTTTTATTTTTTCATAAGTCCTTAATTGCTCATTCTTGGTAGCAGTAAGGTTGATACAGTCATTTAGAGAATGCCAAGTTCTGTGAGGTTCCCATCATTGTTTGGGATTTTCAGTGCTAGATCAATAAAAATAATTTCTGAATGAATACAGAAGACATTTTAGCAGTATTGTCTGAGGACGTTTTTCCTGACAATTATTGCCGTTCATGTGGAAGATCAGTTGGAGAATAAAATGAGTTGCAAACAAATAAGTGAATTAAGCTCTCTAAGACACAAATAAGTGAATTAAATACAAATAAGTGAATTAAAAGCTGTAAGAGACTCGACCCAGAACTTTTTTTTTACTTCAGTATGTAAGTCTACAGATGCAGAGCTTTTGCGCCAGAATATTTTTGCTATTTTTGTTGAATAATTGGCCAAATATTTCAGTTATTGACCATAAATATATCAGGCTCTAGGAAAACCTACCATTAATCCTTGTACTGTTAGAAGAAAATCTGATGAGTTAATTGATTGCCATATTACCACTTGTAGTAGTAAAAGGGGGTTTGTTTGTTTTTTTTTTTCCCCTTATGTCCTGCTCTAAAAGTCACAGGATTAGTCACTGCTGAAAACATTTCTGCAAAATGCTGTTCATTTCTCTTTGGAAAGAATTCTTCTAAAAAGAGTTCAGCCCCAGCATAACATGAAAATACCAAGAAGTTGGAACTTGGAATGAGGCAACTATTCCTTAAGAGGAAAAATATGCATTGGGAAGTAATAGCAAATGTTCCACATTATAGTGCAAAAAAAAAAAAAAAAAAAAAGGGTCCACCCTCTCTTCACTTTTTTTCATTAAGTATTCTTCATTGGTATTTGGCAAAGCAGGATGATCCTGGCAGTGTGCAGCAGGCAGCACTGACACAAGAGTGAATGAAAGTTCCTCAATGATTTTCAGTTAATCAGTCTAATTACCTTTCACTCCATCACAGTGGCAACATAAAGCTTGTGAGGGAAAATTCTTCAATATCCAAGTTTCTCCTACTGTGTTTTGCATTATTCATGCATGTTCTGCTGCAACAATTCATTTTAACATATACTTAATCCCATTAAAGTAAGTCCTTGAAGTCATAGAAGACCTGAGCCTGTGTCTAGGCTTAACCTGTTTTGATGCTCACTGAATGGACAGAGCTATGTACTGAAGAACTTTTCTGAATGGGGGCCTAGTAGTGAGGATGGAATTAAAACCTTTGCTTTAGGATTTATGAGCTTCACAGGGTCACTATAAGATCATAGAATGTCTTGAGTTGGAAGGGACCCATAAAGATCATCGAGTCCAACTCCCTGCTCTGCGCAGGTGTCATCCCGTCTGCGTTTGCCCTTATCCTTCCAGAGGGTAAGTCTCTGAAAGATGAGGCACTCTGGCATTGAGCTGCCACATTTTAAATTCAACCACCGATAATTTAAGTTTACATTTTCAGAGCAGACTTCTTGAATCACTAGAAATGATGAGGTAGGGTTTTTAGAGAGGCCATACTATCTATTGCAGGTTTGTCCACATCTATGTTTTATGGCCACATAGTAAAACCTCACATAACAGTCATTGGCTAATATGTCTGTAGATATGTTATCTACATTTTATCTTTTTGTATAACTCTACAACCTTAATTAATATATCCTACTTTAGAGACAGCTCATAAAATTTTATTTCTTCCTTTTTACTTCTGTGGCCTTCACTGTTCTTTCATGAGTCCAGCAGATGTTTGCATTCTTAAAACTATCTTCTTCTGTCATTTTAATTTTGCCATGATTCTGTTTAGTAGTAACAGATAGAAGTTTTTGGTAATGATGCAAACTGTTGAGACTGAAAGCTGTTCACAGTGAACACAATTGCATATTCTGTGATACTCAGAAAAACCTGGAAGAAGGTTAGTATATAACCCTGTAATCAGAGATCCCTTTCTTTATCATTACCTGTCCTTATCAGCATATTTAATTATTTTTAACACTATTTTTGAAAACTGATTTAATAGATGAGTAAAAAAGCCCATGCCAGAAACCAAATGATTTGTTTTCTCCTGAATGATGTATTAGATCCACATTTGTCCCCACATGTAAAGTCTTAGTTTTGCCCCCCATGTTTTCATTCTCTTACTTCTAAGCATGTTTGCACAGACACATACAGAATCCAAATAGCAATAATCTGTGTAAAGAAAGTACACCAAAATACCTCAGGTGCTCTATTTAGATAGAATATGAATCTAAATGGATTTAGATGTAATATGCACTTTGGCAAAGTGCCATGACTTTCAGACTTAACTGTAGGAAGAATCAGCAATGAAAAATAACCAAAGTTGGAGAAGGCAAAGAAATGCAGATTGTCTTTTTGTGCATGCTGAATTTGGAAGAACATTTCACTATAATGTGTGATTTTATTTGAAATGCTGCAAAACAGCACGCTCTGTTAACCATTAGCATTACTAATACGGGCTCTTTATATGGCGTCTTCTGTCCTCTGTGTTTGATTCAGTAGTGGTCAGTTTATATACGTAGGTGCAGGGAAGATTACTTGGGAATCTCTCAGCCAGCCTACTGGTTACCCATCACACCGTACTTTGCACTTCTGTCCTCAACAATCACATAATTTCCCATTAGAAGCTAAGGATGGTGCCGGCTCCACAGTCACCTTCAGAGAAGAGCTCTGCAGCAGCGCTTGCCCCTGTGCCTAACTGACTTATGAACTAGTGTCTCTGAGACCCAAGTCTCCTAAGAGTGTTCAACTCCCCATGGCATAGACTACTCTCTGCTTTTCCTCAGAGACACCAAAATTCCCGTTTCTTCTCTTTTTTTTTTTTTTTTCTCCCTAGCTTCCTTGGTGTAGAAAATGAACCTCTCCAAAAACCTGGAGGATTTCCCAAATCTGCAGCTGTCTTAAAAGAGAGAGTGAGCCTTTGGGAACAGTAGGAGACCTTAGTATGCAAATCCATCGAAAGAATAATATTCTTTTTAGAGCACCATATACACATGACAGTATGATAATTTGCTCTTACACACCTACATTTGTGTATGTATGTCATATGTGTCATACACAAATTACACAACTAGCTGTTGTCCCTTAGGGTGCTGCTTAAAATGCTAATAATCCTTTTCATATAAAAGCTTTTGAGAGGAAAAAAATCATAGTTTAAGTAGTATATTTAATTAAATGACAATTTTGTAACATTTGTGAGGTCTCAATTCAATATAAAGTAATAAACGCTATTTGTTGTCCAATTTATACACTTGCATATTTCTGTAAAAAATCCTGGTAGATTTTTTGAATGCTATTGCTTCTGCCCAAAGTGTGTATCGTAAAGAGTGCAGAAGGCCAAAATCCCATTTAGTGTTAACTGGCACAGCTTAAGTGAAGCTCGAGAATGAGTAGCAACACCAGGTATGACCAAACCTTTCTAACGAAGCCACTTGTTTTCAAGTGATCTGCATAACGAATGTTATCACTTGTCTTACTGTACACTCAGTATTGCTGATGTTTTAAACTTTTCATTTAAAATTAAGTTGGGTATAATAAACTTCAAGTCACTGATCAGTAGACAAAAATACAGCTCTTTAATTTATTGCCCTGCAAATGAAGTATACACAGGATTCTCCTGATACTCCTTTATTGTATTTTATTCAACAAACAATGAGAGAGATGGTTACGTGCTATGAATCCATAAACTTGCAGTGTTCACTGGGAAGCTATCTGCACCTTGTAGTGTTTCGCAGTTGGGATTATTACCGATAATTTGTGATTTTTTAAAATAGTGAACAACTCCAAGATAAGCAGATACTAAGATGAAAGCTGGGCTATAATTTCTGAGAAAATGTAAAGGATTTAGGTCATTCTTATTTGCAGATATGTAATTCTGAAGGAATGAACTTAGAGATCCTAACTTACTGGGACTTGCCATTGTGTACCTGATGGCTAAGTGCCTGTAGCGAGGCATTTTTTTTTTCCCTAAAGATAAAGCCTGATAAAAAAATGAAGTTCATTAAACTCCCTTAATGAATTGTTTCTCTTGACAATGTAGAAAATATGATGTATCCTGAATACAATTATGGAAACATCTTACATTTTTAGAAAAAAGCTTTGCTTCAACCAGAGGTTTCACTGGAGTAATTTTTTCATTATTCAAATTACTAAAGACTTCAAAAGTTGGCTGATAGTGGGGGAGTTTTTTAGCAAATGCATAAGTTTGACTTTAACAGAGCCATCTTGTCGTTCTGGTTTCCTGACTTCTTTGTTGTTGATACTGCTTTACACCTGTGACATAAGGAATATTCTATTCCAAATAAGGAGTATTCCATTTCTGAAAATACTGAAAAAATGAATTACTCACATGCAGAGCATTTAATGCATTGCAAGTCCTAGCTTTGACTGTAGAACTTTTGTGGTTTACAATGAAAAAAAATAAATTATACTTTGCTACTTTTACTGCCAGTTTCTTTCTTTGGTTATGCAGTAGCCACATGCACATGTAGAAGTGCCAATGTACACATGTAGAAGCACACAGACGTTGGCTGACCTGTCTTTTATTGATCACACTCTGAGCGCTCCTTTGACAAATACTGACCTAAACCTGAAAAATTGACACTCTATAGGAAGCTGGATACTCTGTCCTGCCCTGAAGTGTACATGTAAATTCAAGAACTTCTTTTTCGCACAACTGAATACTTTGCTTTTTTTTTATAACATTCAGCTCTTATCCATTAAGTCATTTATTTCTGTGTTAAGGCTGGTACCAGTTTTAATGATAAAACAAACTGAAAGTGAGCAAACAAACAAATATAGGTGCATGTAGCTTAAGCAGCAACTTTGTTCTCTGGAAAAATGACGTGACTTTGTAATAGTAGATTTAGCCTGTCAACAAAGTGACTCCTGTAGTGAAAAGTCCTGTAATGGAAATGAATGTTATTTGTTCTTGAAGGTTCTGTGTTTTTTGTTGTCAGTCTAAACTACTTCTTGAAGTATCCAGGATAGGTGGTACTTACGAGCACCCTATGTGTGCATGTCTTTTACTGTGGGCAAGAAGAGGAAGGAGGAAATAGGAGTTTGCTTGATAAAGATGTTTACTTCATTTTCTGAGTGAGGCTTTTCTGTTGAAGAAGGTGTTGGAGGTTGAGCTGTTCAGACCTTGACAGGTTATATATCCCCTCAGCTCCCATTTAATTAATGGAAAAGAACTCTTAACAATATTTTGGTTTGAGAATTTTCACAAGAAGAGGCGACAGAAGCTGAGCCTATTATCCACCTTATCCTGTCTGTAATCTTTTATCTGGTCTGCCTATCAAGCGCAGATTCAGTGCCTCATCATTCCCCTTGCTGCCTCGTACTGACCCACAGGGTCTGCTTCAGTCCTGATATGGGTCAATCAGTCATGGGATAGATTGCTGACTACACTGCAGGAGGTTAAAATGTTTCCCAGGGTTCATTGGTAGGATGAGAGAAAGGAGGCAGGGGAAGTCTAAGGCAACATACATTAGTGCAGAATTTCACTCAAAGGGGTATTTTAATTTAAATGCCTCTATTAAGAGTTTAATAGAGTTGTAACTTCTATCCCCCTCTGTGCTGACATGTGACTATTTTTCTCCCCCTGTCCTTACTGTTTACACTCATTTCTTTCCACCAAATGTCTTTTTCCTTAGGATTAATAGAGATACACTTGAGTTGCTGCATATCTCTTGTAGGAATTAAAATCATAATAGGAAATACTTTTGCTTTCAGAAGCGGGTGTACGCAATAGTGATGCTTAAAATGAAATGAAAGAGGAATGAAGTCTTCAAGGACAAGTCTGTGAGAGCAAGCAGTACACAAAGTTGTGAGTACTTGTAGAAATAGGATGGAAGTGGTAAAGACACCAGCAAAGAATAAACATTCTTCATACCTCCTTGAAGACAGAGCCAGTCATCCCTCACTGAAAAGAAACCTGAAGTGAAATTGAGCTTCACTGTAGAAGAGATAGCTGAAATAATAGGCACTGCAGAAAACACAGCTTGGAGGTAATAGGGAGATTGTATAAAAATGTAAAGGCAGATGTTGACAGAAGCATATAAATTCTACAAAAGAAGTAGAAAAGACCCAGTAAAGAAGCTTGTCAAAAGTGTCACAAAAACACTTGTAAAATTACTGTAAGTGGGTTAAGAGAATTCTTCAGGTTAATATTTCCTGATAGGTTCATGCTTTCTTAAGACCAAATCTAAGATTCCTGTTGTATTCAGAAAAGAGTTTTTCATATGCTCCTTGTAAACAGCAATGATTTCTGTATCAAAGAAATACTGGTTCTATCCTTACCTTCCCCTCCAAGCAGAAACTGTTAGTAAGACCCCAAGCATTAACTGGCTGTCTAGCTCAAATGGAGAAGCAAATTCCTCAACGCTGATACATTCAGTTACTGTTTTCAAAATTGTTGAATAATCTCATACGTGTGTGTGTATATATACATACATTTATACTTATACGTACACCCATAAAATACCCTTACAAAGCAGTTCTGTGTGGGAGACTGATTTTGGTCCTGTTCCTGTCAACCATTCTTGAGAGAGGATCTGTTACTCTTTGGGCTAACAGTTACAGAAGCAAGCATGGAATTCAACTTCCAATGCCTTCCCCAGTGTATCTAGCCAAATTCTGAACAATTACAAAAGAATGGCAGGCTGGCATAGGGGATTTGATGTCATTTGCTCCTTCACTGGCCTACGCGTCTACGCAATGGTGCAATATGATCAGGTAGATTATAGAATGGGGTAAGGGGTTACTCGCCGTTTGCCAGTCCTCTGCCTTGTTTGACAAAGGTTCTCAGATACATGTCCTTAAGGAGAATATATTCATGCTGTGAGTTTGCTGAGTCTTCACACTACTAAGCCAGTGGCGTCCCAGGCGTAGGAGCTACAGGCTAAAGTCCTCTTCTGCCACCAGGAGGGAAGTGAGGGTTGTTCCTTTTTCCAGCAGAGGATTAATGGGGCAAGTTGTAATAGAGACTCGGGTCTTTGAAGCAGTCTGTTAGTGTAGAGTGTATGCGCAAGGAGTGGTGCATGCAGTTGCTACCAGAGAAGTGAAGAAAATAGGGCATTTGTTTTCAGATCTGCAAGTGATGTTGAAAGTCCAGGTTTCCTGCACATAGCCTGCAGTTGAAAGTACCAGCCTACTATTCCTCTGCCTAAAGCTTGCCTTTTTTTTCTTTTTATCTTTCTTTTTATACCTTTCTGTAGTATTTGATAGCTCTTTACTCAACCTTTCTTTTTCTTCCTGAGGACAGAATTTTGACTTTTTATAAGTCACGCACCTATGTGAACTAAACCACTGGTAATTCTTGAATCCTCTGTGCAAAGCCAAACCCGTTAGCAGTTAGCACTATAGCTCAGGTCCAGCTGGCTAAATTCAGTGTACTTACGTGAATTCATGCTGTACGTTAGAGTTGCTATTTTCCAGCTTTTCGTTGCATCTTTAGTAAGTTCTAGCTCTCTTCAGTTCCAAAATAAAAGTCTGTCCTCTCTTTTGTAGACAGGAGCACCAGTTACAAAATAGAGGAGCTGAATCCTATTATACTGTAAATCAATTGTAGCAAATAGATTGTCAACTCTTGAGTAACCAAATCAGCTTCTTTTGTTTTGCTATATTGTTGCATACACTGGCAACATTGTTAACTAGGA
The DNA here is from genome assembly GCA_013400195.1 of Aramus guarauna. Lineage (NCBI taxonomy): Eukaryota > Metazoa > Chordata > Aves > Gruiformes > Aramidae > Aramus > Aramus guarauna. Next base: position 603,171 of record VXBL01007953.1, on the reverse strand, counting down.
ACTAGCCTGTAGCCTTGAAACTCCTGTTTTATTTGTAAGCGCTACTTTTCTGTGGTATTTTTAATGCAGCGTACCTAGGCAGTGTCTTATTCTTTGTTCTTATCAGTCCTGGTAGATCCGTTAGTTTGCCATCTCTTCCTTTTCGACATGGAGCTCCATGTCATGGTTGCCTTACGTTTCAGTAAGGCTGTAGTTCTGCAAAGAGGCCGAGGGGTAAGATCCTATCCCCTCCACTGGGTTTCCATTGATCTCCATGGCATTCCCTATGTGAATAAGGATCTGCCTAACTCCTTTTACAGAATCAGACCTGGAGCTTACCTTTGGAATACAATTTGGGCATTGTAAGTGAATTTCCCTCTTCTAGAAGGACAGATCAGAGGCTGCCTTTGCAGCTGGTGTATGAGTAGCTCTGCAGGTCCCCTACAGAACGTTGCGGTGTGGTATCTTACATGCTGTGATCCATAGAGGGGGTAAGCACTATCCCTTCCTCAGTCCAAACTACTGTAAAAATTAGCCGGGGTTTCAGGGTTTTAAAAGCTGTCTCTGTGATATACATACACATACACATATGTTATTAAATGTAAGAAATACAGTTCATTATGTCCTCTGTTATTTGGAGTTCATTTTGTATTTACAGACTCCTGCATTTTATATGCAAATGACTCATTATACTTTAGAAAAGGAATATATTAATTTGATTAATTTCTTACCTTATTTAAATCTTATGAAATGTCACCTGCCATTCAATCTGCACACCAGTTATAACAAAACAACAACTATTACAAAGAGGTGAAGCATTAAATTTCTCCTAATCACAAGGCAGACATGACAGGTCTCAGTTTATGCACACAGACATTGCTGAGTGTGCTGAAAATATGGAAATATTTTTTCTCCCTTCACAAAACTCATTAGAAGAAAACCTTTGGGTTTAAATGTGTAGCTGAAAATGTTTGTTCCTGTGTCACGGAAAACAAACGCAGAGATCTATACATTTTCTGATGAGACTGCGAGCTAGATTTCATTCTTTTTAGATAGAGCAAAATATAAATGAAGTACAGAATATCTGGGAAGTTTGGGGGGTCTCTGGGAGGCAGAGGTGGTGGGTTTATTTTGGGGTTTGAGGTTTTTTTTAAGGGTATATGGGCTGTTGGCTTTTAAAAATTTTGTTTCTGAAGCCTGATTTCTATTGAGAAGAACTTCATTCCTTCTTGCCTTCATCACATAGACAAGTAAATTATTGTAGCCTTGTGTGTTCCCTGGGGCATCCAGTGGGTAGCCTGTCAGTTCCATTACTACAAGAAGGCTTCTCCCAGCTGTCATTAGCCATCCCCTATGCTTGGCTGTAGAATATCTGTTTGAAACCTGTTGAATTTAGCTTCTTTTCTATGAAAGAAGGGCATTTTTAAGCATTAGTCCAGCATTTAGGGTTTAAAGATCTAGTCTCAGCTTACCGTACTCATTTAAAACTGGGCAGATAACCCAATCTTGTATGCCAAAGATTTACTTACTATGACATAGATGATTACAGCCTTTCTAGGAATTTTGTGAAACATATTGATTTTTAATGTTTTCTAATTAGTTTGCTTTCTTCTAATGCGAGTGATGCACAATTCTAGTATAATAGTAATATTATTGTGATTGGTTCTTTACACCATTGGAGGCTTGCAAATAGATTTCATATGGTGTTAGGCCTCACTACCGTCTCTTGTTGAAGCCATTTGCATCTCTAAATTTTCCCAAGATTGGCAAAGCACAACACGAATTAACATTTAAGCTTCATACGTAAATATATAGATTTCTGACCACATATAAAACATAGGTGCTGACTGAAACATTCTCATGTTTTTTTGAGAAAGTGATTCTAGGTTTACGAGTGTTTTGTGCATTATATTTTTCTGGTATGATTTACTTATATCACAGAAACTATGAGTCGGGTTAGAATGACCTTGAGTAGAAAAAAATTTAATATTTTCTTAGTTAAATATGCATTTGAAAAAGTATATTTCAAAAACTACTCCATATGAGAGTAATGTCTACCTAGATTAATAGTTTTATTATTAATGGCTTTAGACTATATTATATCATTTATTTGATGTTTATAAATAGCTTCCTTCCCTGTGGTTATGAAATATAACATTTACCAAACTTCTTCTTTGATGGAATTTACATATGGCACATCATGATGATTAAAAGCCAGCCGTCTTTTCACAGCATGGCAAGAAATAGGATTTGATTTATCTTCGTTGCTCGCCCACCACTTGCTGTGACTGTACTTTTGAAATTTTAATATTCTCATTTCTCAAAAGGAGCTTGTTATGTAAAGTATTATGTAAATATCTTTTATGCTTTGTTTTTGGCTTTCTATGTAAAAATAGTAATTTTAATGTGATGAGCAAATAAAGCAGGAAGGTGGGAATGCAAAGTCTTCTTAGCCAAACAGATTTTTGTCCAAAGCAGTAGACTTCAAATTCTGAAAGAATTTAAGTACAGTGTGTATTGAGTCCCTTTCATATGAACTGTTTAGCAATTGACGAATGAATGGCTGGAAATGTGTCATTTCTAGATTTCCATTCCTAACCTTTTATAGATTAGTGCGAGCACAGTGTGCTTTTCTAAGACAAACAGCAGAGCAGAAGCCTGTTGCATGTGGTCAGATGGATTTCTTCTGCCCTCCTTCCTCACACTCCCCTCTTACAACTGCCTTCCCAGTAGAAAATGCAGTGCAAGGTCCAGACCTCAGGCTAGACAGGCTGTGATGTGTTAATCATTATGGGATGGAGATGCAACAGCATGTGTCTGCTACAACAAACTCCATTTTGAAAGAGTAGGGACTGTGTATTCCTGTTGCATCTGCTCAGACTTTAACACTCTCCCTTTTAACGCTGGCCTTCCTGACACAAGAGGTTTGATCAAGGTGTTCTTCAAAATTCTGTGCCGTGCTGGGAAAGTCTAGTATGAACCTGTTGTCTCTCACCTTCTAATTCTTTTTAAGCAATTAAGCACCTGCTGATTTACAGAGGTTACACTAGGATATTTACTTTGATTTTTCTCCATATTTTAGCTTAGTTCTTTTTGTTTTCTGTTGTTTGGTTCAACAAGGGAACTAAAACTAATTTGACTGTCCTCCTTTCCCCTCCTTGTGAGACAGTCTGTGCCTACTAAACACCTGTTTCTTAGTAGAATGAAAATAAAGACAAATTTCATGTACTCAGTGCTACGGTTTAGAAAACTGAATACAAAACTAAGTACCAAATTCAAATAGAATATTGTCTAAAACTACACACAACAGAGGGAATTAACTAACGCCTGTACCAAAGGTTTGAAACAGGAGGTGCACAGTAGGTGGTTCATATCAAATACAGTGAACCCACAGATAGATTTGGATTTTTTTTTATTGGATGTTGCTTTTATAAAAGCACCATTTCTCTTGCCAACGTGTCTACCTCCTAAAAAACTTGCAAGGCATTTAAGGTGCATAGAAAGAGGAGTAAGTCTACCAAGGCGAAATAAGGCATATATAGCTCTGACAGTCTGAACTGGTGAATGTGAAGAAATTAAGTCCTCTGTACAGAACAAACCTACTTTGTTACACCATTAGAAAGTAAGAGGAAGCAATCATATCCCTCTCCTAATTTTTAATAGAATATTTCATACACTTGTCAGTTTTCTTTGCCCGTTTTTAGAAATGAGTATATGAAAATGAGTGATTATCAGTTCTAAAAATAACAGATAAAATCATTCCAGAAGTGGAGCCCTGCTGGGGCTGTAAAGCTGGTTAAGATACGTTTTTTCTTGTATGCTCTCAGGTCCTGCCCTGTGAGATATTTTATGTCCTTAAATCCTGTTGGATCTGAATGGTAAAAGGGATTAAATGTTCTGCAAGGCAGAGTAAATGACTTCCCGTCTCAGCAAGAATAAACATATAAAACTAGTGCAAAATGTATTTTTCTTGCTCTATGCATTGTTATAAATGCTATTTGTTGTGATAAACAATATATACAAATAGATTGTAACCACATTACCACGACTGAAACTTGTTTTGCTAGCTATAGGAGAAAAAAAATGAGGATTAGGTAGGACTTCTTGGGATTTAGTTTATAAACTGTAAACTGTGGCAAATCTCCATTTAAATAAGTCTGGAAGGAAGCATGACACTCCTGAGTTTCAAATGCAGAAGTTTCTCACTTGCTAGCTGGCTCTGCAATAGTAAACTCATGCTGTTTCCAAAAAACCTCTTAAGCAACAGGCTGCTCTATCTTGAGTGCAAAAGGCTTCTGATTTATAACATGGTGATTTCAGACACTTTGGATATTTTTTTTCTTTATCGTTTCAATTCCAGAGCAGGACAGAAGTCAGTAGTTAACCAAGAAAATATGAGGTGAACTATTGAAATAATTAAGTTAGTAAATAGTTTGCAATTTATTATTTGTCTTTAACACACTTTCAAATAACAGTGAAGACTTCATCAAGCTATTGTTTGTGTAATGGGAAATTATATCAGACAGGTGTCATTTAAATAATTTTCTGTATCCAAATGATACACTATGAGGAAAACAAAACAGTATAAATGATTTATAGCTGATCTTTCATGGTCCTTGTATGATCTTTCATAGAAAGGGTATTGCAACAAAGAGAAAAACCTTTTTTTTTTTTTTTTTTTCTCTTCTGCAGTTTTGTAAGATGATTGTTAGGATGCTGAGCTGAAGAACATTTCTTTGCACAATTTCTGTGCAGGTATTTTAAAAGTTGTTATATAATGCTAATATTTAAGCTGGGATAAATATCTTTTTATTCCAATCATACATTCATTTTTGTTGAAACATAAAAACCAGCTTATCTTTGTTTTGCAGAACAGAGTATAATTTGTGTTTACCATTACTGAGGAATGCTGTAATTATACCTGTGAAGATTAAGACACTGATGAAAAATGAGGGGCCTTTTCATTGCACATGCCAGGTAGGGCATAGACTACACAACCGGGTTCATGTTGCTCCACCGCTGATCTCAGACATGCCCTGTTCTAACAGAGAATTTCTGTGCCTGCTTGCCTGATTGCTACTAAGCAGAAACCGTTTCTGCAGTATGTCTGATAATTTTATGCTTTTGTACATAGGAAACAATAAAGTATGTATGTGGTCTCACAATGGCAGGAATAGTAACAAACAGATGGCTTCAGTTTATCCCTACAGTGGGTACCCAATGAGCAGAAGTGAGTTACATTTTGCATTGTTCTCGTAAATCTGTTTCACTGCTCTTATTCAAGATGTGACTAGGTTCAGAATAACAGTAGCAAAATCTGTATAAACAAAGCTAACAAAAAACACAAAACAAAAAAAAAAAAAGCCAAAAAGAAAATGGCTTTGTGTCTAATTTTGAATTTGTTAAATGATTGTTAGATATGGGAAATGTTTCTCAGAACATCTGTATAATGCTATTGGCTAGCTTAGTCATAATATGGATTCATGGTAGCTGACAGCTATCCTGACACTTAAATGTATCCCTTGTGTGTAACAAAATGTGTTGGTTTTGGGTTTTTTTTCATTGCTTTTCATTGGGATCCAAGCATTGAGTGTTCTGACCTTACAGATACTTGGTTCAATCTGATATGCTTAGCTAAAATGGAACTGGTTTAGCCTATGGCTCAGCTTCAAGGCAAATGCATGCCAAAGAGACTAGTGCTGTAAGAAAATTCATAGCAGAGAGCTTTGTACAGACTAATTAAGCATTTAGTGATTGGAGGTGTGTTTCCAATCTCCTGCAGTTCTCATTTGTTTAATATACTTGTAAGATCCCTGGAATTGTTAAAAAGGTAGAGAGGAAAGAGGAAATGGACTTATGCTGCCTTTGGAAGCATGTGAAATACGGTTATAGTTCCTAGCTGTTGTTGCATCTAAATCAAGGCTATCTCTGCCAATTTGTTGTAAGAGCTTTGCATTGCAGTTTTTGCAGCTTGTGGACCAAAAAAAACATACCTTATGTGCAAAGCAAGGAGTTTATTGTTAGTCTAACTGAAATCCTAACAGTCTAATCAGTTATTATTATTTGAGCTCTTACAAATAATGTAGAAGAATGATATTACAGAAAAGTCTCAATAATAACACGTTTAAAATTGTGACATACACTTCCTAATATCTTCTTCTTTGGTCTGATGTTAAATTTACCTTCCAGTTTCTGGGGCCTCGACAGCTTCAGTCATGCTCAAGCAGGAACAGAGGTAAGAGTGGGTTGCAATGAGTCATCAGCATCCTAAGTCCTTTACTAGGATGAGTATGTTATAAATGCTTTATTTCTGCCTCACTCCAGGGTTCCTTTGAGGCTGATTTAACATCTTCTTGTAACATGCCGTACACCTTCCTCTTTCTTCACTGGTTTACAGTCCCACATTATATCCTAGATGGTACATTTTACAAATGCTGGATGCTTGGGATTTTTTCTCTTATGATCTAGTTCCCAAGGCTGCATTCTTTAGTGACCAGTAATTGACTGCTGAAGATATTTCTACAGTCCTGGGTCTTCCATCCGTACTTTGAAGGTTTCTGCTATCATTTCATGCCGGCGCTCCTCTATGCTGCATTTTTGTGCTAGATTCATAGATGGCTTGCTGTACGTGGAATAACAACTCGCTACTATTTTCTATTAGTTATAAAAATATACGAAAATTCTAATAACAATGGGGTTTACACCACATCATTGGCTAAAGCTAAGCCAAATCAGGTCAGGCAGGAGTTCCTTGCAGAGTTAGTACAAAGCTTGTGATCTGTTCTTAGCCGTGGTGACAACTTCACTGGGTTACAGAGCTGCATAGCAGCTTAGCGACTTGAAGCCAGTGTTGCCATTCAGTATTACTGTTTATGTGATTTCATCTTGAAATCACATAAATTGATTTTCTTTCCTTCTCTCTATTTGTGATTTTTGGTGTTATTTTTCTACATTTGGAATTCCAGATTGTATTAGGATTGTTACCATCCTATTCTGAAAACACTGGATAGCTAAACAACTCAGGAGTATGTCTGCTGTGATTTAAATATTTTGGGGGTAGATTTGGTTTTGTTTTACTTTAATAGATTACCAGCTAAATCATGGTAGTGATACCTTGAAAAGGTAGTCCCTCCATGGAGCCTGAGCGAAATAATTGGATATTCGAGGTAGCCTTCACAGTGGTTTCAGTTGCCTCAAGCTGACTGTCAGTTGGGCTAGAGCCCTCCCCCTTCTCCCCCAAAATAGTCCAAAAACTCCCTCTGTGGAAATTCCCTGACGTGCTTGGCAAAAACATCCAGAGAGAATGCTAAAACCGGCTCTCTCTAACACAGAGTTTAAGCTGCCCAATGATATCATATGCCTTTTCAGGATGTGTAGTTCAATAAAACTCAACATGAGGAGAAAATAAAAAGGCAGTAGGTCCTTACAACTTTAATTTTGTGCCTCTTGAGGTTAATAGAAAGTATCTGTGAGCAATTCAGCCACTTCTGTGTGAGGCATTCCAGTACAGCATGGTGGGGGGAAGAATTACAGCAGCTTGGTGAAGCACAATGTGATATAAAACACCTGGGAGGACTGTGCCCTCAGGCTTAGTGCCTTGTAGTGCTCAGTATAAAAAGGTGTATGCCCTTTTGAGAGAGGTTCATTAGCTTCTCTTCATGGCTCCTTTGTGTATATTGGGCCGAGTGCTGAACCAGTTGTCCTCTTAAGGGATTTCTTGCAATTAATCTGTATGTTCTGAAGGTTTAATGCTTGGTAAGTGAAATTATAGATTTAGATGGATTATGTGTGTATGGGTAAGGAGGCTGTAGAATGGGAAAAATACTTGGAAAATTTCTTTTCTGTGGAGTAGAAATTTAGAGGGAGGAATTTAACATAGAGGACTGCAAAAATAGAGGAATATTAAAATAATGAGTCTTAAAGAAAAAGGAATAGTGTTAGAATTAAATTTTACAGTACAGATATATAATTGCTGAATGGTGATATGTTGGTAACTTAGGAAATTGGTAAATTAGGAAAAAAAACAAAAGGGAATGCAGATTATTCAAAGTGAAACTGTTACAACTTGTTGCTATAGAGTATTGTGGATGGCCAAAACCTGGATGCATTAAAAAAAAACCCATAAAACAGATAGTGGAAATGAAAACTATCAAGGGTTTCTTAACACCAAATAGTGCCCTTTCTTCTGGATAATCTTTAGACCTCAGACTACATGAAAACTACTGGAAACTATGCTAGTCTTGCAGTCCTCCCCTCTGTATCTGCTTGCTACTTGTTGGTATCAGACACTGACAGCTCCTTGTTCACAGGGAGGAAAAATTGAGATGCAGCCAGCTATTCTGAAATGGGCCTAGGTATCTGTCCACCAAGAAAAGAAAAGCATAGACCTCAAGATTCTCCACTCTTTATTTCTTAGCCCATATTTATACTGTCTTTGAAGCTTTATTATTTATTTCTTAGCCCTTATTCCCTCTCCATAGAAATTATGTTCACCATATAGTGTTGTCTCTAGTTTCACCTTTATGAAATGTGAGTATAGAGCTCCCTTCCTTTTTTGCTTCCCTATGTCCAAATGTTAGTCTTGCTCATAACGGTATAAAGGAGAGCTATGTTACAGAAATTAGCTACTTAAAATTGTCCAAAATTTGTTTGAAAAGAACCAGCATGGGCCCCTTGGTTTGGGGAGGGGGGGGGCAGCAGCAACGGGAAGCCTCCCCAAACCATTTGCGAAGTAAGTCAGCGTTGCCTGAAGAACAAGATGGAATCTCTCTTCCAGGCTTCTGCAGTATTTTCACAGGGGCTGAAATCTGTAATAGCTGGGTTTCAATCTTTGGCACCTGTTGCAAGATTAATGAATTGGGTTTCATTTCATTTCAGAAATGACTGCCAAAGGTCTTTTTTTTTTCTCAAGTAAGCTGGGACACATCAATGTGTGTGGGTTGAAGCAATTTATACTATTAAACTTTTATGTAGCAGCATTGAAAAGCAGAACCATTTTGAGGCACCTATTTTATTTTCTATTCTGCCATGGGCCTCCTCCTTTTGGTAATTAGCTGCATCTATCTACTGCAATCAATGAACTTGTTAAGGAATAATTATCCACATCTGTGTTTTTAATGTACTTTCAGTTAGTTGTGTGTTTGTTATAGGTGCACAGTATTGATGTTTGTACTATATTAAACACTGGAAAATTAAAAGCATGAACTAGTCTTTATTAATAGACAGTGTTTTAACTGTATTGGACAGGGATTTCACTGTCACCAGGAGAGCAGAAAAAATCCTCCAGTACAGTGATTAGTTAAAAAGACATTGTTACTGTATGTTTTGGTGTGGGCAATTACGATTTAGACAATTGTTATTAGAGGGATAAATTATATACTGTAGGAGTTAACTTGTCAGTTGCACGTGCAGCATATTACTTAAACCAAAAGCAGAGCAAGAAGGAGCAGTACATATCAAGTTAAGAATTTTGTTGGAATTATAAATTGGTGTTTTTTTAAAGATGTATGCAGAGACTTTGTGTGTTCAGCTTAGGCACAGAGCTAGTCTAATTAACCCCCATCTACAGATGATGTGTGTGAACTATCAAATGATCACCTGTAAATGAAAATACTAATCCATCAAATAAAAGACCTAATTTTCTAGACAATAAACCTTTTTTCCCCTCCCTTGCTAGCTGTCATTCACAGCATGCACAGATAGGCATGGCTGCCAGGGCTGACAAAGCCTGTGTCGGTGTGGAAAAAGTGAGAGGAAGAGTTAGGATTGGGTGGATGGTTTTGCAAAATGATTCTGAAGTGTTTGGGCTTGGTGCAAAGCTTGCAACAAGCTAAGGTTTATGAATGTTGAAATGTTATAACTGTTGAAAAGTTTATATCAGCCTTGACAAATAACTTACAATCTTTTGTTTGTGAAATTATGCAACACTAAAATCTGCTGGTTTAAGGTATCTGTAAATAAAGGAAAGCACCTTTCCAAAATCAAGAGTATGTACTAATCATTTAGTGCATATATTTGAACGTACTTGATTACCAATCTCACAAGTTTGAGTGTGGAGTTGGAGCCGAGTGGAAATTACTTGTGTTAACCTGTGATATTTCTGTTCCCCATTACGGAGGTCTGCGAGCTAGCAGAGTCTGTTTTCTCATGCTGAAGTGGGTTAGGTCATTAAAAGCAATTGCTTTGGGTAGCTGGAATAGCTTTTTTTGGCGTGCTCACTTCTTGCAAAGACAGAGCACTAAAAGCTCCTCAAGATGTATTGCTACTGGATGGAGTCACTGCTGGAAGTGCTAAGTATGTCTTTGTTGATCTTCATCATTAAGCATAATCTTTAATGATAGGTTTACTATGTTGCCTTTTTCACGTAGCTCATACTTATTTTTAAATGTTTGATGGGGGTTTTGTTGGGGTTTTTTTGTTTGTTTGTTGTGGTTTAATAACTCATATCTAGAGCAAAGATAGCTCTGAGTATTGGCCATGATATCCCTTACATAGGGGGCACATGCATTATGCAGAATAAAGATATCTGCCACCCAATGGCTTATGCTACCCCCAGAACTCTTCAGAGAGATCCGATATGAAGCCTAAAAGAGTCTGGTCTTGGTGAGCAACATAGTTTACTAATGTAACTGAAATGTTGCTGAAACAGGGGTTTCTCCACAGCCTAGTAGTGCAATTTTTGGCTTGACACTTGACCTCCTGCTTCAATCTGCATGTGCCACCTCATTTTCTGGTTCCCAGGAGCTCTCTCTGCTTAGCATCTAAGTTTTTAATTGAGCCTTTTTGCCTCATTTCTACAGTGTCTGCCTCCAGAGTTTTCTAGCCTGATTGCCCACTTACACATTTCATCAGACATACAGTACTGCTGACACCACTTCTCATAGTGTTTTCTCCTGACTATTTCACACCCCTCTCTGCCCCCCTATTCTAGGCTTTGTTGTTTTTCTCAACTTCTGTACATCCTTTTCTTTTCTATCTCTCCTCCCTACTTATGTCTGTGGCAATCTTAAGCGAAACTTAAAATGATGACTTACTCCTATGAGGGGGTTGCTAATGTATATTAGTGGACAGTACTTCCTAGTCATAAGGGACTATAAGAAAAATTACTTTGCATCATCTGTGCAAGCATGCACAGTTAGCGCTTGTCTTTCCTTGTACTTGCTCACTTACCTGTCCTTACTTCTGCATTCCCTGTGCTTTTTTATGAACACTTGCTGTATATTGCTGTTACGAGAGATTATAGTCTATTCAGGGTATAAACCTGTGTTTGTACATCTGTTAGCACAGTAAGGATATAGACCTGATCAGAACTATATGCACTTACAGAATGTAATGTGGTAGGTAATTCTTTTAAGCCGTTTTTCTCAGCAAGATATTGAGTGAATAAGTAAATTATTTTTGTTTCCCTCAATGTGTTTTTCAGCTTTTCAGTCATCTTTAACTGTATAAAGAAAAAAAAATGGGGGGGGGGAAGCCATGCAGAAATTGAATATGATTTGGAATTACATTTCCAGATTTGATAGTCACAGTAGACAGAATACTTAACACCTCAGTTGGCTTGCATGGTGGCAGGGGGGAAAACAACAAAAACCCCACAATGTTTAACCTGCTTGTTGTACTAAAGAATTGGCAGGCATAATAAAACAGAACTTAGCATTTATATTTTATTAGACTGTGACTAAAAATGTATAGTGTTAAATGTTAATAAAATTTATTTTTTAGAAACTTTTCAAAATTATTTTTTAATACAGACCCAAGGCCTAGTATCATTGAAATGTTACTGATGGCTTGACCAATTGTTCATATAAGTTCAGTAAATATTTTTACTCTCCGACTATCTCAAGGTATTTGTTATACTCCAGTGCCCAGCAGCATACTAGTGCAGCTCCAGATACGACTGATAGGAGCTGAAAATTGGTTACAATGAGTTTCATCAATTTAAAGAAACTGGTATTATGTCCAACAAAGTAGGAACGTAAATTGACAGCTATCATTTCAGCTGTAGGCCATTTGGCTGCTGAACAACTGACTCGTGGAGAAATTCATTTTTCTTTCAACTGGCTTTGCTTACAGTTTTAAGTATTATGAGAATGGAATACATTTTTCCAACTCTAATCTAGCAGAAGCACAGCATAAAATAGGTCTCTGTTACATTGACAAGTAAAGGTTACCAAATAAAACCATTATATGTAAGACAGTAGGCCTGTGCAATTCTAAGTACCAAGGCTCATATATGCTTAAATGGCTTCGGGGGTTCTTTCTGGTTTGCTACGTGTGTATGTGGTGAGGGGGGTGGTTGTTGTTGTTTGTAGGGTTTTGTTGGTTTCTGTTTATTTGTTTTGGGGTTTTGTTTTGTTGTTGGTTGTGTTTTTGTGTGGGGTGGGGTTTTTTTGGTTTTTTTTTTTTTTTTTTTTTTTTTTTTTTTTTGTTAAGATGAGGCTGTTAGTGCTGGCATTGAATTCAGGATTACATTACCTGCTGCGTCCTTCACTAGGTTACCACCCAAGCCTGTAAATGAAGGGTAATTTGTTGCCTGTGAAGCTGTACAATGTTGTTTGTAACCAAGGGGAACTTTTAAGGCTTCAAAGTAGTGGTGGCAGCTAGAGGAAGAATCAAGCTGTGGTGTTATGTATAGTGTCTTACTTGTCCAACATTATGCTATATGAACCATGAGGATTTAGGATCACCATGATACTGCATGTGCGGTATTTCTAATTTCTCTTTGCTCATTTCTTGAAAGACTTTGAAGGAGATATGGCATGTTCTACTGACAGAACTTTACTTTGTAATAAAATCAATATAAAATACGTAACACTATCTTACAAATGCAGCATACAGTGTCTTTGTCTATTCCCATGTTTTGTGTTTGGGTTTTTGTTTGTTTGTTTTAAATTTTTTGTTTCATTTATTATTGCTTTTCCACCTGGAATGTCAAGGACAGAAGCTGATTGGCTTTTTTCTTTTAATGACTTTTTCTATGCTAAGCCTTTTGTCTATAATGAGTGGATAGATCTATGCAGCTTTACAGAATATACTTGCTATTGAATATAAATAGGAATCTTGGTTTGTAGGTATGACCAGAATACCATTGACAATTAATGTAATGAACATAAATCATGCTGATATAGTCCCTCATATATTATTAAAGTCTTAGATAAATGGACTTAATGAGTACTTGTTTTAAAATTATCAAAGTGTGCACTATTAAACCCAGGAAGTTCTTTTAGAGAGAATTCAATACTAAATCAGCTTTCATCAAAACATTGCAAGGGGGGGGGAGGGGAATCAATGCTAGCAATCATATTATCTTTCAAGTATGTCCAATAAAGTCAGCTAATGGATATAATTTATTCTTTATGGAATTACTGTTTAAGTGCAGTGGAATACACTTAAACACAGGAAATACTAAAGCAATTAAGATTTCACTTTCTATGAAAATTCTCAGTTTATGAATGCATAGCAAACTAAACTATAATTAGTTTTACAGAAGAAGTGTGGATTTTCTTTATCCTGAAAGAAAAAAAAAATCCATAGCTTCTGTGTTCTTTGATTGAAATGTCCTTAATTATTATATACTGCCTGAGGTAATAGATTTTGAACTTTTTTCAACTTGCACACTTCTCGGTCTTCATAACCGTTCCTGGAAATAATGCAATAAATACACATGTACTTATCAAAGACTGTCAGCCAGTAAAAGACTTAAACATTTTGCACTTGTTTCTCTTTGCAATATCTCTCTTTCCAGGTGAATAGTGAGTAAGGTGAAATTAGGCACGCTCTGCTTGTACTGATTATGTTTGTACTGGAAGCTTGTATTGATGAATCCTACCTACTACCCTGTTGCTTGGGAGGGCGTCCAAACTGATTATTTGCTTACCCCCCATTTGATATATATTCTAGAAAGAAAACCAGTTTTATTAGGAAGCACTTAAAATTAAGATGTGAGATGAAGTGACTGCTACTCAAATGCTGCTGGGACCTGATATTCTATTGTACGAACAAGGACAGGAACTAAGAAGGAGAAACAACAGAGTAAAAAAATACTGAAAGCAGTTTGTGAGGTAGGGGGAATTGAAAAATAACAAGGAAGAGTCTGGGAGAGGAGACAAGCTCATTAGGCTGTAAGCAGGTGTACGATGATGCAATTTCCTGTTTGTTTTCAGGTTCGTAGATTCATACTTACAAATGTACATTTCTTCATATGTGTAAAGGTATGAACATTACAATAGATGTCCTTTCCTTCAACTGGTGAAGTCCAAATTTAATGAAAATGTTAGTTTTTACTATTATTTTTACTCTTGACAATATACATATCCTATTGTCACTAACACACAAGTCAAAATGGCAAATACACATAGCTGAAATGCATTAGCTTAACTTTTTCATTCTTCTTCTGGAATATATCACTGCTGCTACTCGATTCCTGAGAGTTCTGCAGTTCACGCAGTGGCCTTGATACCTGTTTATGCATAGGAGTTTGCCTGGAGATTTACAAATCAAGATAGGCATTGACATTTCCAGCCTTAGAAAATTGCTGCTGTATGTCAGTATGAATAGATTTTGACCTAGTTTCTAAGAACATACTTAGTCCAATGAAGCAAGGTTTTTATTCATGAATACACTTCATCAATGTTCAAGAAATACTCATGGGCTATTTGGTTGATACTACTAGCTTTCTTATACTCATGTAGTTTTATAATATGCTGCTGACTGCATAAATCATGTGAATCTCAGAGCAAAGGGGAAACAAAATTGCAGTAGATAGGTGTCTTTTTTTTAACTTATTTCAAAGTATATTTTATTTTCTCTATCCATGTTCTGCAACACAGATTACTTGTCAAATAAATTTATAGTACCTTTCCAGGCTGTAAAGCAACAAGAGTTTAATGCAAAAAGTCATTGGAGAGAAGTTTGTAATCTGTCCCACAGTTTTTCCTTTTGCTTTATAGTATAGTATTACTAATGCTCTATTCTAGCATTTAAAACAATGATAATGAAAAAAAAACCAAACAGATAAAAGTAGTCTAGGTCAGATAAGGGAAAACCAGGGCTGTGAGCATCCCTGTAGTTTAATGTCTCCCATCCTTCAGCCCTTGGAATTGTAAAATCAAGAGGCAGGAAACTTCTGTACACAGCTGTTCTTTAGAGATGTGGTTTTGCATTATTGGATATACCTTTCTCCACCTGGGATTCTCAATATGGAATTCTCCCCTGACAATGAACTCTTATGTTATTGCTGCCAATGATTTGAGGTTTGGTTGCTTGCTTGCTTTTCGTAAGCACAAAAGAGGAGTTCTTTGCATGTCTTTTTGTTACAATATCATAACAAATGCTGAGTTGAAACATTAAAGCCTTAACAGGTGTTAAGATTAATACTGGACTGGGGCTACTTAAATGGCTTCTCTAAATTCAAGGGTCATTGGGTCAGAGAGGAGGAAAGAAAGAAGATTGTAACGGTCACCCTTTAAACTATGCAACCAGACTGGTGAGAACTTGGATTTCTATTTCTGTTCCAAGGTCTAGGTACCTGTTTTACACTGAGTACTTTAACAGCTGGATGAACTGGCCATAGCAGTGTTTGAATAGAAATGAGCACTGTAAAAAAAGTCTTTACATTGCAGACTGAACTCTTCAAAAGGGATGGGTAGGACATGCCAAGTTCATGAATCTCGGTAAGGTCTTTCTGTGAGCTAGATACTGAATTATTGAAAGCCTTAGAATGTGTGCAGTGCTCCTGGGCTTCATGCCACCAAATTTCTATGGAGTGTGTGGAGGGGAAGAATATGGATCACTTATAACTAGCTTTCTTACCAGCAATGTAGTCTCTAGTAATTCCCTACTTACTGTTCCTTACTTATGTGTCTGTGTGTCTGCTGTCCAAACACAGTGGAAAGGTGAAAGTGGAAGTCTCACCTCACCAGAAAGCATTGTACAAGATCAATGAAATTAATTTAGTCAGAATTTTAAACAGATTCTATACATAGTCTCTTTTTTTTTTTTAACATTGTTTGTTAGCTTCTTGGGGAGTGTGGTTAGTATGAGCATTTCTGGAGAGAGCAAAACAAAATATGTAAAAGATATGATTGGATAAAATAGAATTGTTCTTCTGTTTCAGTAGCCTTAATATTCTGCATAATATCTTTGGGTTTAGTATCTGCAGTAAAATATATAATTAAACTGAAAGATGTTTACAATGTCTCATGTAGTGTACAGATGGTATCTTTACCCCTATCCGTATGCCTTGTCCTTTCAAGGACATCCCTCTAGGTCTGTTGCCTCCATAGGAACCAAGTCATTTTTGGAAAGAGGTGGTCTTTAAAATTTAATTTTATCAAAATAAACTCTAACTCATGAGTATAAAATATTTGCCAGAAACTAATTTTCTTCATTTTTCATTCAAATCATTTTTCTCCCTTTTCTAGCCAGACCTGTTTGTAAAGGCCAAAGAAACAATTGCTAACTATGCGTGATATGTAAGAGTAGGATAGAATTAGCATCCCTGTCTCAGCTGTGGAGTGTTTTGGCCCCAGTCTTTTAATGAATTCCAAATAGATGGATAACTATTTCCCCACAGTAGAAAATGAGCCTCAGGGAAAGTGAGGTCAAGTTACTTACAGCTCATTACTGTGTCATGGTTTTTGTGCATGTGTGGCTTAAGAATGTTGGTTTTGCTTTCCTTCTCTTCTGTTATCCTGTGGTGATGTGGTAATAAATTCTAATGGCTTGAGCCTACAATGTCCTAAGGCTACTCTCAGCTGTTTTTAGGAGAACACAGGTCTTGTAAATTTGACTTCAGTTGAGTGAGGAAACATAGGATGCAACAGGAGGAGCAGGGAAGCTGTCTGTCTAATAGACAAATGTTTAGTAGCTAAATCTCTGCAACCCGTAGAAGAAAGAAGCTTTGAGCTGTGTTCTGGTCTGTCACTGTTCAAAGTGACAGAGAAAACCAAAAATCTGTGACTTTCTAAAACAAATTAAATATTATGCATAATATTTTTGGGTTCATATCTGCATGGGGTGCAAAGATACAGTAGCAAAAAGGCCATGGGTATCACAGAAGACTTACTGGGCCTGTGAGAAGTTTTTATTGTTTTGACCAGTGATGAAGCACCAAACAAGATAAATATTTGCCAAGGAAGGGTCAGTAGAACTATAATGTTGGGGGGGCAGGGGAAGAAAGAATCAAAATTTCGCATCCTCTGAATCTTATACCTGCCAAATGCATCACATGCCTGCCGGCTCCAGTAAAAGACCAAATACTATATGTGAAGAAAGCTCTAAGGGTAGAATTATCCAAGCAAGCCAGAAATAATGAGAAGTACGGTCAAATAAGTGCTGAAAATTTTTTTTAAATTTTTTAAAAGCATCTTGTAAATTTGTGCCACAAACTCTCTCCAACAATTCTGTGTTATTTATTAAACTGTTTTTCCATGTCTAACAATGCCACTGGTGAAGGAAACAAAGTGCTGTCAGACACTTTATTAATACTGAATACATCTGTAATAATCAGTGTACTCTCAGTAAGTGGTTTAGCATGTAGCTTTTGTTTTCTGGACCAGTATTCTCTGACCTTGTTGGAGGTTCTGTTGCTGCTGATGTAGAAACAGACCCAGTACACTAGATATTCTTTTGCCCTTCTGAATAATTTAATTTTTGATTAAGCAGAACTTGTTAAATCAACTTAGCTTATGTGAATGACAATGAAGTCCTGTTTGAAGAAAATTAGCCTCTTTATGCTGAAAGAAATTATGGTACCAGGAGAAGAAATAATAAATCCACAACTCTACCTGAATGCTTATGTTTGTGCATAACCATAGCAATGCAAAACTATTGAAAAATTGCTTTGCTGGAGAACAGATTTCTCCCACTATGATTTTATATATGCTATAAGAATATAGTTATTGAGATATAAAAGCACAAAAAGCCCCACCTAAACCAGCCAAGCAACACTAACAAGTCTATTCAGCTTTCCTTCTTATGGAACTGTTCTGCTACCTGCTCTTAAAGAGAATGAGCTTCAAATTTAAAGAAAACTTACTGCCACAAGCTGTGGTGTGGTCAGGAACTCTTAAGGTTAATGTCCTTCATTACTGGAGTAAGTGGAAGACTTACTGTTGGCTTGGTCTCTTTCTCTCTCTAGAGAATTAACACTCTAAAAATAAATTGCCCATGCTACAAAATACAGAAAACCTGGGGATGAGCTTTAGTTAAACTCTCCTGTCTGCATGTATTTCTTTGCTTAATGCTGCTCTGAACTGACCCGCGACCTTGACGTAGATGTTTGCCCTTGCTACTGTTCTGTGTTTCACATATCCAGATTGTATTATGAGGTGGTGTATTTTTTTTTTCAACTGCAGTATCAAATTATAAAATATGACTTTTTTCTTTTATAGTCACAACTTACACCAGAAAGCTTTTTGTAATGTACATCTTCACACATTTAGTGTTTGTACCATGTATGTACTACTTGGGTGGTTTTGCATTAAATGGATCGTTTTTAAAAATCTATTGAGAATTTCTTTTGGAGAAAAAAATCCACAGATGTTATTGGAATGAACACTACATAGAAGGACATGTGCCCTGATTTTGTCAGGGATAGAGTTAATTTTCTTCTTAGTAGCTGGTATAGTGCTCTGTTTTGGATTTAGTATGAAAATAACACTGGTAACACACTGATGTTTTAGTTATTGCCAAGCAGTGTTTTCAATTAAGTCAAGGACTTTTCAGCTTCCCTGGCCCTGCCAGCAAGGAGGCATGAGACATGCACAAGAAGCTGGGAGGGAACACAGCCAGGACAGCTGGCCCAAACTGGCCAAAGGGATATTCCATACCATATGATGTCATGCTCAGTATATAAGCTGGGGGGAGTTGGCCAGGGAGGGACACGGCTCAGGAATTAGCTGGGAGTTGGTCATTGAGTGGTGAACAGTTGTGCTGTGCGTCACTTGTTCTGTTGTTGTTATTATCTTCCTTTTCTGTCCTATTAAACTGGTTTTTATCTCAACCTGTGAGTTTTACTTTTTTTTTTTAACCCCCCCCCCATCCCATCCCACTGGGCGTGGGTGGGGTAGTGAGTGAAGGGCTGTGTGGTTGTTTTGGCTGCCAGTGGGGTTAAACGACAACAACATGTCAAAGAAGGGCTGCAGTTTCAAGCACTGTGACTACAGGGCACGTCAATACAATATGCATTTGTATATTTTTAATATATCTGTGTTTTCAGGATGGGTTATTGTAGTTGATTCTTTTACGTGTTGATGCCAAAATGTTATTGTGACACAATTGATGTTAGGCGGCATAAGTGAGTTTTCTGTGCATTGCAGCAAAGGCTAATGGTGTCTCTCTTCTCTTGCTATCCCCAGGCAGTCTTAGTGCACAGCAATTCTGGGATCAGTACCTGACACACCCTAGTACAAAGAGGGGTTTGAACCTGCTGCTGCTTCCCTTTTTGATATCCTTGGAGTAACAATTAGTTTATCCCAACAAAATTCCGTCCTGAGAACCATCAACCAACACTGATCTTGTGCTCAAGCTAGCTCCGTTTTGCTTGAGAGGGAAAGAGCAGCACTCTCAGAAGGGAGGGTGGAGGGAAAGCTGAAATGTGGTTTATCTCCAGCTTTCCCGTTTCAGCTGACAAAATGGAGAAGCAATGTAGGTGCAGCTAGAGATGAAGTGCCCATTCCCCAGCAGGGTCCTACTCACTGGTCTAAAGAATTATTTTTGCTTTCTGGCAAAATACAAAGACTCACACTGGAGTACTGTTACTCATTGTATTTTCCTGAAAGGTGAACATTTTCGTGCCAAACTCAGGCCCTAATTCTGGGAGATAACAGTTTGTCTGTGTCACCCATCAGGTGGCTGTCTTTGTTATTGATCCACAGGATTTTCTTAGTTGAATCCTCTTTCATCATTGCTATTCAACTTCTGCTTTTCTCCATCCTCGGTTTAGTTTACTATTATGATGCTCTCTGTAAACAGAGACTTTTATCAATTTGGAATTGCTTATAAAACGTGGGTACAGAAGGTGGGAAAGTCTGGGTTTTGTTTTTGTTTTTTTTTTTTAAATAAGGCTTCTGCAAATTACATGAGTGAGTGACGACAATTTAAGATCTTGGGGCATAAGTTCTGTAGTGATAATCTAAGAGTATGCTGTGGTGTTCTGGATATATTTCAAGGTGTGACACATAATGTATTTGTCATCGTTGCTAAACACAAATGGTTGTTTCTGTCCTTGACAGCAGAACGTCAAATAGAAAATAAAAAGAACCACTTCTAGCAAAAGCCTTCTATCCTCCACATTTTATCTGCATTTCAGAAATTTAAATAATAGGGCCATAATATCTAGATTTTAAGATACTGAAAATATGAAGAGTAATGCTTTATATACAGGACAGGTGGGTTGTTTTCCTCTGTTTGTGTAGTGGCAGGTATGTTTCAGGAGCATGAGAAAGTGTCCTTTAAGAGCCTGAAAACATGTCCTTCAGAGGCACACAGCACATTCTGGGTGACTTGTTAAAGTCCAATGATTCTTACAGCCTATTTCTGTGAGAAAGGATAAATGCATTCAAAGGAGTTTAGTAAAGATACTTCTTTTAACAATCATACAGCTCTTCAAATTAAAAAGAAAATGCCACAATAGTCTGCTGAAAACAAGTATTAACTCTTTGCTTCTGAAATATAGACGTACTCAAATACTGCCAGATTTAGTGTGGACAGAAGTTACTGGAGACAGAACAAGCAACTGTGCACCTACCTTCTTCTGTCTCTGAAGCCTTGGTTTCATGCACAAAATACCTTGAAACACAGTACACAAGAAGCAAGCATCTTTGTCTTCATAAGCTGCTTACCTGTCAGGTAATTGTCAGTTATACCACTGTGTACTAGTAAATGTAAACGTGTTTTAATAAAGTAACACATGCAGTTGAGGGGGAATGTGAGGCAAATAACAGAATTATGTGTACACCCATGGCTGTTTAACTACCAGGATGTCTAATAGACAGTCTAATGGGAATATGAAGTATAAGGAAAACAAAAATTGCTTAGCAAGATGGTCTTTACTGCAGACTGTGTATAAACTATTTTTTGACATCCTGTAGAGTTGTTTCAATTTTAATTAGTCTGGGTTTTCATTATTCAAAAGGTTCTTTGGAGTTGAGAGTTGGTCTGGAGGTGTGTGTATATATATATTATTTTTTTCCCCCAGAAAATAGTGAATTAGAAAATGTATAATGTGACCTTACAGGAGGAAGAAATACTGCTACTTCTAGAACTTTCTGTATTTTTTTCAGATGTTTGCCATCTTTACTATCAGGTACAATGGCCAGATAATGTACGCACCATATGTTTATTAGTTTGCCGCATCCCTCTGGCTGATTGTTACATGCTTTCCTAAAGGGTAGTATTTAAGCAATTTGTGAACTGAAGGAGTTAATGGATAATGTTTCTAGAGATGAGGGATTAGATGTTGCTATCAGTAAGGCAAATCTAAGAAAAGTAGACAATGTAGAATAGAGTTACCATTTTTTGTATATGGAAAACTCGTAGAGTCTCTGCAAGAAATATCTAAACCTGCTCAGCATCTAGATTTTGGGGTTTCACATCTAGATTTTCTTTTTACTGTGGTAAGTATGAAAAAGCAGATATGAATGCTGCTTTATTTAGCCGTGCTTTCCAAACAGATCAGATGAGCCCCAAGACTGAAAGCCAGTGCTTGTAATTTCTGGCTGCATTTTTGAGGTGTTACCTGAAACTTGTGGCATTTTAAATAGTTCCTTGCTGGCTGAGATGCTGCCTTTCTTTGCTTGACACTATAGCAACAAAGGTCAGATGGTGAGCTGAAAGTAACAATCTCTTCATGTATCATACAAAAAGTGAAATGCAGGTGTGTTTTTAATGAAGGCATGATGTCAACTCTGCCATGTCTCTTCTGTATTCATCCATCTAAATGCAAATTTGTTTTGACTTCAGATTGTTATAAAACATGTCTTTCATCTAAAGTTTATACGTGGTAAGGTCAGAAAGAAGATAATGGTGGGACTCTGGAGAACTTTCTTGTGAGAACTTTTTTACTAAATTTTATTTCATTCCTGCTTTATCTGCATGCAAAACAAATAATAAAAGAATGTTTATAAAATAATACAAATGCAAGTATCCAAATAATCAATGAAAGGCAACTAGCTTTTTTAATGAAAGTAACCATGAGAATGTAACAAATACTGGTTGCAAGGCATGAGGAAGAGAGATTCAGATTTACTTTCTCATGGCCTTAAATATAATCAATGCATTCAGTCTTATAGTGTGGTGATGGTGTTTTTTTTTTCTTTGAGGTTTTGTTGGTTTTTGGGTGTTTTGTGTTGTGGTTTTTTTTTTTTTTTTTTTTTTTTTTTTTTTTTTTTTTTTTTTTTTTTTTTCTCCCTTNTTGTTTTTTTTATATCTTCACTCCCTTTTTTCTTAGTGAGCTTGAGAAATTAATGTTTGAGCACTTGCACTCCTCACCAGGTCAGGTAGGTTGACTTAGTAACTTACTAATGGAAAGTGTGTTAGTAGTATACCTGGTTCAAGACATTACCAATTTCAGCATGATGATGGGAATGATTTGATTCTTGTCCATCTCAAGTACAGAATATCAGTTGTGGACTCCAGACAACAGAAGTTGGAACTCTTTAATATGAATTAGTTCAGGAGCAGGAAGGTTGTGACTGGGCAACAGTCTGTGATCTTCCTGGAGGAAAAGGAGAAAATTTTCTGAGGTTGTAACTGGCATAAATAGTTAAAACCAGTCACTTAGGTGAAATTGGAGGGGCTGCCAGAATTTTAGATATTCTGTAATTTCCTAAACCTTCATCCAGATGGATTTAAATAATTTGTTTTGTATTCATATGTTTTGATGCAAATTAGTTGGTACAGCTTTTTCATAGCTTGTCCTATGTCCTATTTAGCAATTAAATTGTGTTGAATGTATTATGAGAAAAGTGCCTGAACAGAAATAAAAAAATTAATCTTTTTAATGTAATCTAAGGTGAATTAGTTTTATTAGCAAGTTGCTTTTGAATAATGTCCTGGTTCAGTTTGGCGAAATAGGTCTTCCTTTGGTGATCACAAAGCCTATGTCTCTGTTTTTCCAGTACTGCATACTTTAATAACTGTAATGTACAGGGATGTGTTTTAAGTGAGGAGGTGGAAATCAGAAAGCTTCTCTAATACCATGTAGGAAAGACCAAACAGAAAATATATGCACATTATTGCTGTGAAACCAAAGGTCATCTCTGCGTTACTAAGTGGAGAAATTGAGTATTAGAGGGAGGGAGCTGTAGATTGGAACAGCTGGTGCTGAGGACCCACCACCCATGTTGTGTGCCATTTGAAAGCTTGTGTTTGCATTAGCTTTAGTCTTGTGGAGTGGGGCACCTGTCAGAGGTTGGAGAGCACGAGAGGCGTTCTTGGAGTACATCGAGTTTAGTTTCACCTTAAAGGAATCTATTTGTGCCTTTGAAGACCGCTGTAAAATGCAAACCAAAGCATCGTAAGTGGGAATGATCAGATCTATTGTAAGAAAGTGCTGCTCATCTAGACTAACAGTTGTGTAGGACCCACCTAGGGCCAGGTATGTATGAAATTTGATTCTAATCAAATTCTGTATTCTAATAATGAGCCACTTCTTGTAATCAGGTGAATATCTGAGCATGAATTTATGCATCAAGTATATTCTGGGAAAATATGCTTGAAGGAGTAACTTGCTAGGGCATTTTCTCAGCTCATCTAGATAAACACACCACTTCTATAAGAAATGCACTGATGTTTTTCAGGCTTTTCATGAGCAGTTAGCAGAGAAAGCTCAGAACAAAGGATGTAAGCCTGGTTTTGCCTGAGTCAGCTATGAACTTTTGTTGACTTGAGAGGCTCGTTTTGAGTTTTGAAAGATGCTGCCCTTTCCCCATCTGCTGCTGTTTCAACTGCCAGAAAACTGTCTTGGTTGTTGGTTGGATCTTTTTCAGATGTTCTGGGGGCATAACTTTCACAGTCCTCATGGAACTAGGGAACCACTCCTCCTGTCAGCTAAAATCTAAGGTTTATCTTTCCCCTTGCGTTTCTAGACTTTTAGTAATTTGCATTTACATACTCATTCTTTCTACCATTTTCCATTTTGAGTCTTGGCTTTTCCTTCTCTCTTCCATCTTTCTCTTCTCTTAAAATAATACAAATATTTTGCTGTGGGGAATGAGTGCTGTGTTTTTTGGCTTATTTTGCATTTTTTTGGGGGGGTTGGTTGGTTTTGTGTCTTTTTGGGTTGTTTTGTTTGTTTGTTTGGGTTTTTTGTTTGTGGTTGTTTTGTGTCAACTCTCCCTCCTGAATAAGTAGCAGATCTCAAAGACAGGGTAACTGGATAAAGCCAAAGTGCTGCCCCCACACTCTGTGTGAGTCTGCATAGTGCAGGAATAGAGGTAGGGAAGGGAGAGGCTTTGGGCTGCTTTGCCAGTTCCTGTGTTCTGCATCCACTTCGGGCTACAGCAAGACTTGCAGGCCATAGGAAACAAAGAATGTGTGATAACAGGGAAGCATCCGCTCCCAATTTCCGTATCCCACAGGCAGAAGCTAGGCTTGGGCAGGGTTATTCCAAGTAAAATATGACACAGGGATCAGCTTATGTAAAGGATATTCCTCAGGGCTTCTCCAATACTTCCTTATTTCCTCGGGCCTCAATGTGATGGGAACCTATTTCTTCTGATTCCAGGACTCAGTAACTGACCTGTGACATGACAGTAACATTGGGCCAGGCTCCTCTTTGAGAGGAGGTAACCCTGGGGAAGGTTTAAAAATCAATCTTCTTTAGTGCATCACCCATAAATATGTAGGGGAAGAATGGGGTTTCTTCCAATTAGGTCTTCAAAAACAAGAGTTTTCTGTGTAAAAAGTGTACAACTTGTAACTTTGAATGAATATGTTATCCAGGCAATCTTCAGCCTGAGCATGTTTCAGGTAGGCATTATATTCACATTTTGGTTCTACAGACTGAAAGAATCTGCAAAAAGTCAGTCTCATGGGGTAATAATATTAAAGAGTGAAGCATACAAGCACACTGGTCTCCAGAGAGAACTTGAAATCTAGAGGGAATACACCCATGTTAGTTGCATGACAGTGCCAGCAGGATCTCTGTCATGAGAAAACTGAAACTTGCCAGCTGTTTATATATGAAATACACCCCAAGCCCATAAGACATCAGAATGATCAGTGTGTCAGAGCAAAGGCTGCCTCAGTACGTAAAACCTCCATTTACTGTACAGGTAGAGGTGTATTTCAAGAAAGAGTAACTAATTAAAATGGGGGAAATTTATGCCTTCCTCTGTTGTAATGAGAATGGCACTGAAAGCCAGTGTCCTGTAGAAATAATCTGACCAATGCTAAAAGATGAGCTTCCATGTATTTCAGAGTGTATGCTGTTGTTGTGGTTTAAGACCACAATGATAGTGTGGAGCCTAAGTGGAGACTGATGCCAAAATACTTTAATCGCATGTGCTCACTTTTACAAGGTAAAGTATTTCTGTGCCTTGCAGGAGAGATGGTGGTCTGGCAGAGAAATTGGGTGTGTCAGCATAAGGATTTCTGCTGTAATGTGCTCAGCCTGAATGCAGGGCTGCAGAGTCCCCTGGGCATCTCCCTCTGCTTTCTCTCTGCTGGAGTTTCTTCTGTTCTCTCTTGCATATCTCAGGAATCTTAGATATCCCCAAGTGTCTCCTTTATCTGAAGTTTTTCCCTCTCTGTGTCTCCTGGAGCATCTTTCAGAGTGTCTACTCAGTTTTTCTTCCCAAGAACCTCCTCCCACATGTCTCCTGTGCCTGCAGTGGCTGCTGTCACTCACACATGTGAGTACTGGGGTGCCTTCAGCAGCAGTTCTGGCTATGTTGGTGTGTTTGTCCTGATGTTGGAGCTGACTGCAACCAGCATGGAGCAACTCATGGCCTCCTTCCTCATGGGTCACCCTGCAGCTCCCCGCCACCCAAACTCTGCTGGTTTTACCCAATATAACTCTGATCCATTTTACTTACCAAAACACTTCCATAAAATATTTACTAAACCCATAATTGTTCAATAACTTACCTGGTCTAAACTAGAAAGACTGAGAGAGAAGGAAACCAAACGCAAAGTGAGGCTACCTGTCTGTACGTGTGTTGGAGGTTATCATCTGACCCAAGCATAGACCCCAGACTTTCCAAGACCAGCACAGCATGACTAGGTCCTGATGATGCCTTCTTTGATCACAGGCAGTTAAGTGGCTCAGCATAGCTGTTAATACCATGACTAAAGATCCTAACTTCTGAATTCTGATGGCTTTAGCAGTGATGACGTAAAATACCACCATCCATTGCTAGCAGCTAGCTGTTTCTGGGTCGTAACTGCCACAGGGGGAGCATGCTGGCTAACACAGTTTAACATACCAAAGAATGGTGCTTTGAGGAGCAGATTCACATCCACTTCTGCTGCCTGCTCAGTTGTGACAGTCATGTCCCTCCAAGTTTTCTGCAAGATAGCTGGGAGCAATAACACCTTCAGTCTCACAAGTGAAATTCCTCAGAATTTAGATAGAAACTGGGGGCATTATGAGGAAGAGGTAAGCTAATGGAAGATGGTAATATCTTTCAATAAGTTCATTGTGCATTGAAAAGTAATGCTATTTGGTTTATTTCTTTTCATTTGTTTTAAATATCTGTGAATCCATAACCCTATTAGTGGATAGTAAAGTGCTATCAATACCCCCAATCCAGCTATCTAATCCTCTTTATGGAATTTACTTCCACTTAGTTTAGAATCATTGGCTAGTTTCCAACAGTAACTGATTTGTTGCAGTGTACCCATATAAATGCATTTTTCTTTGTGAGATAAAAGCAAAAGTGAAAATAAAAGCTATTTAACGTAATGTAACATCAGTTTCATGTATTAGGCCTTTTTTTTAGAAATTATTAATAAAAAATGGCAGAAAAATCAGCAAACAAACAGAAGTAGAGGCAGTAGGTGGTACAGCTTCTTTGTTTGCTATTGGTGTATTGTCAATGTAGCAACAGCTACGTTGCAAATGGAAGGATGATTGAAGCAAAGTCAAGTGTTTAAAGTAATATCGATTACAATGGTGCAGTGGAAACTGATAGCATGTGTTTATGCTTCTTTCATCTATGGTTAGAAGCGTGGTATGCAATCTCTATAGGTATGTCTTGAAGGAGTGATCTAGTAAAGCTTAAAAATATTTCAAAGCACTGTCTTCCTAAGGATTTTGAATTTATATAAATGTGGTGTTATCTATTATGACTGATACAGAGGTTTTCACCATCCAGAATATAACTTCAAGAGAGCTCTGCAGTAAGACTTATTTTTGAATGCTCTGTGTCTGAAATTATTTTGTTTTCTGGTATTTGATTTGAAACAAGGCCGAATCATCCATGACATTGCAATTAAATAATGAGATAGAGAGTGAATGAAGGCAAAATGAGATAATCAACATATATAAGCAGTTAATCATGCAGGCGTCTTACAAGCACCAACATGGAGGATTTCTAGCTTTGATGGCTGTGGCTCCTGAAGGAGGCTTTCAGTACCGAATAGGTCTGGACATGGGAGTGATGGATTAAGGTGAATTTCCCTGCAGCTGCTCCATCTGGCTGCCAGACACCGAGGCTTTGAATACAACTGTAACACAGATTCAAGAATAGTATTTAATTCCATAAAGGGAGTTTGAATATAAATTTGTGGTGTTTGAGAAGTCCTTAACTACATCAGTGGAACGTGGTAGAAAAGTTCACAAAGAAAATAATTATTTTATGTACCAGATACTAGTTAGGTACTGGTTTGTGTTTTAAAGTAGAGGACTATACAATGTATGTAAGGATGAAAATAAGTTCATAGCGAACTTGTTCACTGCAATATGCAGGAGTCCTGATGGTGAAAGGTAATAATTTACTGTTTAATTAGGAATTGCATCATAATATACAAGAACTGGATTTTACAGGCTGCCTTGAGTCTAGAAATTCCTCCTTTTGAATATTTTGCTTAGCAACCATCTTCTTATATGATTTTGTGGATGCAATTTAATATTTATATAATGGTAGTGCCCATGGGCTTGATCACGATCAAAGACCTGTTGTACTAACAAGCATATAAACACAGTTTTGTGGCTGTTAACTGTTTCTCAACTGGAACTTCTAATATAGTGTCATCAAATTAAAGCTCCAGGGGAAATGTGTCATGTTGCAGCTGCTTCTAGATTAACAGAACTGCATAAATGAAGGTACCCGTAAGAACAAAATTACTTTTTTTTTTTTACTTTCTTTTTTTTTGGCAGGGTGGTATAGGGACAATTATACTGAATATTCTTTTTAATTTTTTTCTTTCCTGTGAGATAGTTAACTGAGAGGAATGGGCTCCAGCAGTTTGGAAGAAAGTGGCAGTGTTTTTTCTCTCTGTCTGCCTGGTACTGTGCTAAATCAATATAAAGAACATATTACTTTTACTAGGAAAAAAAAAAAATGCTCTTGAGCATTATCTACATTCAAAAGATAGAATTCTTAATTTATTGGAAGCAATGTTTAGACCAAATCCCAGGCTAAAGTTTTCACTACTGATTCTTAGATAAATTCTCCTTCACTGGTCAAAGAGGAGAAACAAAAATAATACCAGGCTTCAAAGATTTAATTTCTGAAGAAAGATTAAGAGGCTTATTTTGACTGAAAAAGAAGAATATATTCTACGGTGATTTTAGTGAAACTTATATATTTAGGGAGAGGATGGCTAATATCAAATGAACTCTTTATTCTTGCAGGAAAAAAAGGGGGAGAATCAGAACAGATTAGGAAAGGTTGAGAAAAAGATGCCTGAGTGAAAAATTTTTACACATAGAGTAATAAATTTATGTTAAAAATTACTGGAAAGGTTATTGAAGCATGAAGCACTGATGGATTCTAAAGGCATCTAGTTTAGTTTCTAGGATAAGAAGATATGGAAATGAAATAGTTGAATAGAAGTGAGGAAAGCATAGATAAGTTGCCAAGGATTTTTTCTTTTCTGGAAACTTAAGTACTCAGTAAGTGTAAGGGAAATGTATTTTAAAGCAAATTATTCTATTTTTCTTTTTCAAAAACATCCTTATGAGATAAAAGCAAGATTTGAACCTCTTGTGTCATGTGTATGCCTACTGAGGCATCAGTATGCCTACTGAGATGCACTCAAGCTCATAGTTCACCATGCTTTAATGAATGTAACTTTTGCTGGCTATGCATGTAGAAAAATCAGATTGTAGTGCTTAACACTTACAGCTTCTTCCAATTTCAGGGAGAGATTTTGTCATCTCTTCCTTTGTTAGAATTATCAGTGGTATGAATATAGCCAGTTTAACAAGTGTATTGCTACTGGAAAATGCATGTGAGCTGCCCCATGAAACATGCCCAGAACCTCTTGATTTCAGCACTAAGCATATGCTAGCATAGTCAGTGTTTTCTGTGTAGTACAAGACAAATATTGCTGGAAGATGAGGTCTTCCAATTCTCAGATTTTCTCTAGGAAAATGATCTTACACATTTCATTGATTACCTTTGCTGTTGGTGCCAAAAAAATTCTGAAGTTTGATATGTATTGTCTGTTTGCTGAAATGCATGCAGATTTGTCTTGGGTATTTTTCCTGTCCCATATCAGAATTCTAACCGAGGAAATATACACAAAAAAAGTTATGGTGTTAAGTGCTTCGTGGTATTTGCACAAGCGTATGTTCTTTAACCACCTCACTTTCACTGTAACTTAAGCCACCTGATTCTTGACTGAGGGAGAGCTGGGGTGAGCTACCTGGTATTCTACCATAAACAGCTCTGTGCAATGCAGCAGGTCTAGTGTCTCTTGCCCAGCTGGCAGAATGAAAGAGGGAAAGAGGAATCTAGAGAGAAAAGTTTGCTTGGACCTTGCCGCAGTCCCAAATCAGGTGATGTTTCTCTGTCTGTCCCCCAAACAGCTGGAGTAAGCAAGCCTCCGCAGTACAATCCTGAAAATTGTGCTCAGTGGCAGGCTGGCCTTCCAGAGTGGTACCCAAACTGAGCTGGTTTTGGCAGAAGACTTTTAATGCTTCTCTGAAAGAGAGGAAAAAAAAAAAAAAAAGAAAGTGCAGATCAGCTGACTTGTCGAAATTTTGCTTTTCTGTTGTTTGTGAAGCTGTTACCTCTAGCGTTACAGATGAAGATGAGCAGTAGAAATTGTCTGACCTAAGACTAAACAAACACATTTACTGTCTGGTAATTTGGAGTTGTAGAATGTAATGCATAGAAAACAGGCTTCATTAGGTTTGCTATTTACAAAACTACTTGTTATGAATACTGTGAGGTTAAGTTGTGTTTGAATTTAAAAATCCTAATAGATGGGAAAATACTTTGACTCAAATATGTCATTTCTTAGTAGTGCTCTCCTATTTATCCTTTTTCCTTTATCAGAAAGATGTGCTAAATAATCAGAACAGTTCAAATGCCTATTAGTTTTTGACTTCTTACCTGTTTCTGCCTCCTGCTTGATGGGACATGGGTTGCTTAGTTATGTTAAAGCTTTTCCAGAGCAGGTTTCCATACCTGAATGCATTTCATGAGATCTCAGTAGCCCAGGGCTATCATAACCTACCACAGGAGTATGCAAGATAGCAGATAATTTCTAAGTATTAACCCTTCTATTCAGAATTTTGAAAATGTGTTTAGCAACATACTGAATATAGCTGACTACCCTTCTCATTTGGTGGTTTCTGAATTTTAGATGAAATAGAAGAAAAGATATGAGTTTAAGTAAACACCTGTTAATTAACAAGTGCTTTTTAACCCTTCAGAACGGTATTTCCATATTTCTTGCAGGTTGTAGCATCCATTTTCTACAGAGGCATCTGGATCAGAATAGGTTTTATAATGTTCTTAAGTCAGTAAATTATAACATCTGAACAATTTTTTTTTTACAACAACTTGAGGAATGCCACAATTTGCGGCCTGTGTGGTAAAGCTAGGTGGTATTGCAGAAGATATGGAGGAAAAGTTTATTTTATTGTGCCTTTTAGTAAATGTTCTCCAATGAAACTCCTGTTTAAAAAAAAAATAAAAATAAAAATTTTCCAGACTAAATGTGCCCAGCTCAGCCATATTTTGCTTTTTATCCCTCCTATGAAGTCCAGCTTTAAACCAAAACAAAAGTAAAGGTGGTCAAGTACTGCCTAGTTAGGTACTGTCATAATTAAGCTTGTGTAACAGTGGAGAAAGCAAGCCACTCTTCATTACTATTCCTTATTTCTTCCTGTAGGTCATGGTTATGCCAGCTAATACAGTTGTCTAGACTATCCATCCTTTGAATATTCAGTGGAAAGAAACAGGCATTTTTTTAGGGTCTAAGTCATGCTAAAATTGAGTAGGTGCCTGAAATGTCAGATGGATGAAATCAAAATGCTGTGTGCTTTTTCTCCATGAACTCTGTAAAGAGGGGCTCTTTTGACACCTGAAATTAGCTAAGCTGGATCGCACGTGTTTCTTTCCTCTGCTATACCACCTCCATAAAATTTGTTTATCTTTTTTAAACCAAATAGTGGGATGTTTGTAATACTTTTATGATTTCTACTTCATAGAGCACTGTTACCTGGCCTGCAGCTCATCAAGAATGTGTTGCTGTTTAGAAATGGAGATGGCTCCCGGCTGTGGGAGGCTGCTGCTGCTGTCTTGCCCTAGCTGTGGGGAAGATGTTTCCGACACAGTGTTAGTGCCTTAGTATGGTTCTTCAGGATTCAGTGAAATTTGGGACCCAATGACTATTAAAATCATCTTATTTCTGCAGTTTTAAGAACAGCTTAAGTGCCTTTTGCATATGAAAATGTTCCTCAGTCTAAAGGCACATTAAATTGTTATTAAAATTCCTCTAGTTTCATATTCACACACCTATGGTGAAATCAGAAGTTAATGCTAGCAAAGCATCATCTGAAGCTGGAACCCAGCTAAAACAAAACAATACTCTCTGCCCCAGCCCCTGCCAAGTTAAACTGTCAGCAGGACATCATTTCAGACCTTATCTTTTCAGCTACATTGTATAAACTCAAAAACTAAAAGCAATTACAATTAAAGGTTTTCAATGTAGGCTTTTATTAAAACATAGCCATACTTTTTCTCTAGATAGAAAGGTAAATTTGTTTAACTGAGTACAGTTGGGGATTTAAATAAAATCTGGTTATTTAAAACCCTTTTAATTTATGTTGCTATGTTCCCTGCTCTTTGAACCTTACCTCAAAATGCAATTATCTTGATAACTGCTATAAAATGTTATGACAAATTACAACACGAAATATAATGCAATACAATTTAGACAAGGCTTTAAATTAACTAGTTGTGTTTAATGACTTACAAGTGCTATGTGAATAGAGTCCAGTCATTCTGTATTGCTACAACATATGTAGGTCCATTGCACCAAGAACCCCCAAGATATAAAGAAAAAAATCCCAAATGTTTCTAAATGTCACAGGCAAAATTGTGTTTGAGTTTAAGGAACGTACTGACTTCAGTGGTATTTATATGTGAAATACTAGTATTCACCAAGATTTTTGGCGAAACGGGACGTTTCAGTGCAAGATTTAAATCATTGGGGATTTTCTTGTTTGTTTCTCTCTTAGTCCATAACACTGACTTAACAACTTCGGGTACTTTTGTTTTTTCTCTTAGTAGACCAACAGGATAATTTAGATCTCAGTTCATGGTATGATATTTTGTTACTTGGAACATATTTTTTATATGAAGTGATGAAAATGGTGTGTTTCTGGACAGTAGAGCCTGTTTGAGTTCAGACTTTGTGAACAAACTCATTGAATTTGTGAACCTGCTGCCTGATCAGTGTCTTCCAGGTGCTCGTGTAATAAGGGTCTTTATGGAGAACTCCCAGATTATAATCTCATCACTTAGACTTTTGAAAGGTTTATAAAATGTTTCACTAGTTATTCAGAGCTGCTGGAAATC
This sequence comes from Aramus guarauna, assembly GCA_013400195.1. Lineage (NCBI taxonomy): Eukaryota > Metazoa > Chordata > Aves > Gruiformes > Aramidae > Aramus > Aramus guarauna. The sequence goes on along the minus strand of VXBL01007953.1, from coordinate 570,208 downwards.
ACAATTTAGGCCAGCATCTTTTAGTCATGGTGTTAATTTTGGACCAGACTTTACCTTTCTTACATATACTGCTGAGGTAATCCATCATCATGCTAACACAAAGGAAATTCAATCCATCACTGTTGGATTCTGATACAGGGCTGTAAGGGGGATGCAAGTCATCTTCCCAGTAGTAATCAAACAGCTGTGATACATGCCACTTTAAGCTTGTATCATCCTATAATAGATGGTTTTCTTCTACATGGGAGCCTGCTACAAAATCTTCTGACAGATAGACTGTCTTGCAGAGGTTTCGTTTTGTGGAGTTTAAAGCTGTGAACTAGTTATTGACAAATACTACATCATCAGTTCCAGCTGAAGACACAGACTAATAAGTGGAACATTGGCACTAATCCTTATTTAATCAGCCTTAAAATGGTAATTTCAAATTGATGAGGACATAGGGAATAGATTTTATACTTTTAAAGTGCTACTAAATATACCAGGGATATGTGTATACAACCCAAGGATGAAATTAAAGTGCATTCTGCATGTACGGTGAGTGAAGCATGCTACAGAAAGCTGAGGTCGGAGTCATACTGGAACCAAAGAATTCCTCAGTTTAAAAACAATGCACTCCCTCTCTGAGTTTCACAGAGTGTTTATGGGAATGCTATTGCTTCATTTTCTGTCCTTTGGCTCTTTGTTGTGTTATTCGAATCATTTCAAAAGCTGTTAAAACATACTAAAGCATATTAAGAAACTTTAATATCAAAAAAACTGCAGCAAGCTGAAGCTTCAGAACTCATGAAACTGAATTCAGTTCAGATTCTCTCGCCTGTCCCAGCCAGGGGGAGTGAGCAGGCAGCTGTGTGGTGCTTAATTGCCAGCTGGGATTAAACCATGGGAGAAGCACACCTATCTAATACAGCCTCAGTCACTTCCCAGTCTACATTACTATGTATTTTAGGGAACCTAAACCTGATAGTTAAGCCTTTGGTTTGCAGAGTGTAACTCACTGATTTCTATAATGCATATATTTGGCAGGCTGTTTAAAAATGGTACTGATTATTCTTAAATATGACCAATAAGTATTCATATAAAAATACAAATACTTTCTAACTGCTTGCAATGCTTCGGCACAAAGAAACATAGTGCAGCAGAGGAAGATTGCTTGTCTGTTCAGATGGAGTAATACAAATATTGTAGAAGCCTTACTGAGTATATTAGTCCGCAAACATCAATCACAATCTATTTGGAAGCTTAGTTAGGTGAGCCATGAAACATGTTAACAAGCATACAAGTGCTTTAGTTGTTTTTTGAAGTTTGCTAACTTGAATATTTTGAGAGTGGAGGTTTATCTAAATACAGTTAATTAGTCATCTAATGCTGGAAAGTAGCTTTGTTGAAAGCTGAGCTCAGAAATATGAATGGGCACCAAATAAAAGGGTGCTCATAAGATGTTGAAAGTATAGTAGCTGTATCATCATACAGTCCTGAGCTATTTGAGTACAAAAATTCATCTAGCTGCAGCAGAAAATGTTTGGTCTGGGCCAACTTGCACTGGCCAGAACTGGGGTGAATTCATCCAGTGCTGAAGTTTGTACCACTTAAAGGAAACTGCTGTTGGCACTTGAGTTACTTCATCTAGGCTAGGCCAGCTTGTTACACTGCAGCATAGACTTGTTTTGAGGCAAGAATGAAGAATTCAGTATATAGATATTATGTCAGTAATTTTATGTAGTGATAGTTAGTTTATACTAATAATGGCAATATTTTGCCTGTTCTGCAAGTAAATAAGTATCGGACTGAATCAGGAGTAACTTGCAGCAGTTCAAGACAAACAATTAAGCCAAACAATTTGAAAGAACATAAAAAATGTGATGTGTTAATGAACTTAACCTTCTGTTTTCCTCTTTCACTTCTTGCTCCAAACCAGCAAGCAGAGTTAGAGCATCTTTATGAAGCTTCTGATAGTTAATACAGTAAATCTGCTAGAGATCATTTTGCATGCTTAAAATACATTTAAACTGAATTTTCTTACTTTGGTGAAATAGCCAGAAGATTTACTTGCATGTACATTTTTAGCTATTCAAGAAGATTCTCATCAACTAGTGCAGCAGTTCTGGAGTTAGCTTACAGACACGCTTACAAAAAAAGAAGAGGAAGTACATCTAAACCTTATTTTCAAAAAACTATACTAGGAATACTGGGAGATATAGGAAGCCTAAAGCAATTGATATGACACCTGGTCAACTGAAGATAAGTAAACCAAATACAGAGAAATAGTATATGCCGTTTGGTAAGTGGTAGAATTTTGAAGGCACGTTATAAGCTTATGATGTGCCTTTCTCTTTTGAAAACACCTCAGACCTAACAAGCAGCCACGTATGCAGACAAACGCACAAACAAGGTAGTCTTATTTTTAAAAACTCTTGGGATGTACTAGATGTGACCACCTTCTTTGACATTATCCTATTGTGAGTAAAAATAGCTAAATGCTGGAAACAATTATAGGATCTTTTTGTTGTCGTGAGTATCTTTTGAAAGTCTTTTAGAAGTACAGCCCTGATGCAGACGTTTAGACCATCCACAGGTATTTCATGCTTTCTAGGATCTCTGTCTACCTTCTGCCTCTGACGTCCTCTCGTTAGAGGTGACCCTAGGCTGTGTGTAATGGACCCAGCTTTAGTGTACTGTCCTTTTATAGAAAATGGTAAACCATACTTTGTAATTACTCTCTAATCTTTGAATTGAAAGTGATTGTATGTCATATCCAAATACTAAATGTAGATCAAATAGCTTATAGAAGTATAGGGAGAGGGAAAAGAAGTGAGAATATGATAGACCGACCTTGTGTTTTATAGAGTGTTACTCCTTTTCAACAGTGGCTTTGGTAAAGCATCAGAAAAAAAACAGATTTTCAGTGTCATTGATGGTCCATAAGCTGCAGGCCTGGCTGTCCAGGCCAGAAAGGACAGATGACGCTTACAGAATTCTGCTTATATTCTGGCTGGAACCAGTTTCATTACTGAAACAGAAAGCACAGAAAACAATGCAAGGGAACTTCCTTGATCAAAGTTGAGTGCATGTTACTAGTAAGCTCTTCCCTTTATTTCTTCCCCATTGCTCCTGGGCAAACCACAAAAGCCTGTCTTTTTGTGACTAGTTCACCATGGGTCTTTTGTTTGTTTTGTAATTACTTAATTCCTGTGTAGACTATAATTGGTCAGCCATTGAACTAGCTTAGTCACCATCTGTCAAGATGTCCTTAAATAAAGAACTCTCAAATAACTAAACAGTGACAATTTCTTAAACGGCTTTTGAGAATGTGTTTTAGTACCTACTACACAAAAGAGGAGGGGAAAGCAGAAGATGATTTGCAAGAGCAGATTCACCATTAGAAAGGAGAGAAATTTGGGCAAAACATGCGTGATGTGGTATAAAGTAAGCCTCCAGCACTAACAAATAGAAACTGTGAAATATCATTAGTGATAGTAAAATTAGGTAGAAGATAATCAATAATTCAAGTATGTAGGTTGGAGTGTCTTAGCAGTGAGCAAACTATTTTATCTGCATCTCTTTAAAAATATGTGCTCTGGTTTTCTAGTTAAAGCTATCAGCTAACATTCTAATGCACACTGGTGGCTGTAAGTTGGCTGATGGAGACTAAGCTTTTACAATATATTATGCAACAGTAATGATTTTTACTTGCTGAGTGTAGTTTTCATTAATAATATTTTTCATCACTTATTGTATTTTTTTCTTAACACAGGTTTATTAAAATACTAATTAAAAATACAGTATAATAACCAAAATAGAACAGTTCTACATCTTAATACTGTTTTTTAAGCCAGAGGATCAGAATGCTAGTGAATTGTTTATTTTCTGGGAAGCGTGGTAAGTTGCTTGAATTTGATGTGGTGGCCCATGGGTTTATACAAGCACTGCAGAGGTAGGTATTTATCCATCTCCTGTCCAAAAAGCCTGAAGTCACGTGATGTTGAACATAAGACAAGTAGACTTTGTTACCTCAACATCACCGTTTGAGGATGTTTTGATTGATTAATGCATACCCGTCTACAGTTCCAGCTACTTGTATACTAAAAGGTTGATTTGAACTTAGAAAAGGGCAGTTTAGCTTTTTATCAAAGGAAATATGCCAGCAGCTGTAATAATTTGCTCATGGAAATGCAGACCTAGACTTGGCCCTGGCCCTGCTTTACCATTTTTTTTCTTGTCAATAACATGCAAGTAAAAACTGTTTTCCAAAGATAGATGGCCAAAGGTCAGTGGTCCTCAGAGTACACCATTGAATTCAGTGACAGTTTTATGATGAAGTGTTATGTTCTGCTTTTTTGAGAGTGTCTTTGAGGCAACACAGTGGCAAAAAATATTTGGGGTTTGTGTTTAAAAGAAAAGCCTGTATTTGAGGCTTTTGTCCTATGCTACAAACCTCTTTCATAACCATCCCAGATTGTGCAGTCAATTGATCACTTCTTTGTAGCCAGGCACCAAAAAGCCACTGTCTCCCTGACAAAAAGACAGGAAAGCTTTTTCCAGAGCCTTTGAGTTACTCAGACATGTCGTTTATAAACATTAAGCCTTATTTAGTGGGTCTACAAGTTCAAGCTTTTGAGAAAGCTTCCAAATTGCTACCCTGCCTAACTCATGAAAAGGCTTCTTATAATCTGGAATAGATAAGACAGCTGCAAGAAGTGTAGCACAGTGCCTGCTGGCAAGGGAAAGGGTTTTATTCCAGATAATGTACTGTGTGGAAACTGCCAGTGATCTGGCTCGCCCTCAATCAGGAAGTATCTCGATCAAGATAAGATCATGATAGTCAGTCTCTCAGCTTTCAAGGGGAAGGCTGCTAGCTATCTAGTGCTGCCTTTGCACATGTTTACAAGGAGTAACTTCCAAGAGCTGCATATATTTCAGATTAGCTCTCAGGGAGCAATACTGTGGCTATTACATGCCTTTGTCTTCCTGTCATCACTGTGAAAGTCAGGAGTCAAATTAATTTAAAATTTCTGTGTCTTTGTAATGTGTTAAGGGGATATGCAGACAGAAGAGAGAGGCTGGAGAGGTTGTTTACTAGGAGAAACCAACTTTTGATGGTGGTGTGTTTACAGCCTTAAATGTAAATTCAGGGAAGTTAGTAATATCTTCCTCTTCAGTGGGACACCTTTACTATTAATTGAGTTTGTTCTCACTTTCTCTAACCTTCAAATGTTTGGCTCAACTGTGACTTTTTTTGAGAACTCTCCTAAGACAAAGCTAGACAAAGAAGTTTTAAAAATACTAACGGGTCCTGCTTAACCATACTGAAGATAGTTTAAATTTAGCTGAAAACATCAACAGAAAGATTGAGTGGTAAATAAATTCACATCTCGGTACACTCACTCTCAGATCCTGTCTAATGAAGTAAAGTTTGGATAACAGATGAAAAGTAAATGCAGAGATGGCTTGTTAGAAGCAGTATTTATTTCAGGTGTCAGCATAACTAATATTCTAAAGCCTTCACTTTCGTGTAAGATGTTAATGTCTTCAGCTGATATGTTAGATCTAAAGGTATAAAAAGAACCCTCAGTAATTAGAGGAGGTGAAACTTGAGTGTTCTGGAAAATGAGTTTGTTTTATATAAAACTTCTGTATCATACTGAAAGAGTTGGTTTCTATGCTGATTCATATAAGCATGTGTTCCTGTTGTAAAAGCTGAAGATAATAGGTTCTTGATGAGAAAAAGATTGGCTAATTTCTTTTACTGATGCTTAAAAGTATATGTCACCTTTTTCAGGAGCACCAGCGTAGTATCAATATAATCAGACAAGTCACAAAAACCTGACTGTCAGTGTTGTATTATTAAATGGATAATTTAAGTGTTACCTCAGATTTTTTTAATCCTAGTTGTTTGGTATATTGGAAATTATCTAGTTGTGATCACAAATAGGCAATATGGTTTTGCATGATTTCCATTGGAGCTTCTAATGCTCTTTGGCAAGTCTTGACCAAAATCTCAAGTCCTCTGTCATTTGGGCTGTTTGTACCACTGCAACAGTATCACGGTTATGGGGGAAGTGCCATTAAAGCTGCACGTAAAGTAAGAAAACGTTGGACAGGGGGAGAGAAATTTTAAATGAGAACTGAAATGGCAAAAAAAGTTATTTTTAATATTTTTGATTCACTTAACACTTTATACATTCATGAAACAAAGGTGGAAGTGAGAACCAACTTCCACAGCACTTTATTTGATGAGCTGGTATTTCAATGGCCCTGTCCACTGGTCACACAGGAAATCTCTAACTACTACATGTTCTTTCAGACTTGTATACCCAATTGGTGACGATATTTTATCCGTATGATGGAATTAAGGTGAAATAGACAAAAACTGATGTGTCTGACACATAACCATTGACTATTTTTTTTTTTCTTTAACCAGGGTAACTGTGTTGGTCTCTGTTTTGAATTAGAGCAGCTTTCTGAGGTGCAGGGCAGGGGACTGAGGTGAGCTGCCAAATATTGGGCAGCTCATGAGGGAGAAAATGAGAACTGCAACAGAAGAGGAGGAAGATACAAAAAAAAAAAAAAGTGTGTGTGGTGGTGGGTTTTTTTAAGAGTTGGAAGATTAAAATTAAGCAAAAAAAAAAAAAAGGGTTTAGACTGTACTTCTGAGTCTTAACTGTCAACAGCTTAAGGTTGGTTTCAGGAGCCTGCAAGTGGGTTCTGTAATGGCAATGCATTAATAAAAGGAGTATAGATGAAATGTTTTATATGTGCAGATCATCACTGCAGACCTTAGATATCTTTCTGCAATACAGCAGAAGCAAATGACACACCCTTTGCTGTTTTCAAATGATGTAAATGTGTATTTTAACATCATGGATTACAAAGATTACAAAAAAATTGCTTGGGAAGAGCTGAATTACAAAATGTAAAAAATTGTTTCAATTTTAGTTTAGAATTTTGCTTGATACTGTTTTTAATGTGAGTTCTAATGTGATTGCTGCTTTTAGAGAACCCATGTTCTAAATTAGTGAAAGTATAATACCTAGGAACAGAGACACCCTATATGAATAGATATTTACTGTTAGATCCATTTCATCAGTAATAGTTAAAAAGAAATAATCTATTTTTTTTTAAAAGCGTTATCTAATTTAACTAGCTTGTGATAATTTGTTGAGATGTGACCTGACTCTTCCATATGACGATCATAGGAAAAACCTGAACTTATTTTTCTGTCTAATTACTTACACTTGTGGGCAAGGGAGATAGGCTGGATGTGGAAAACAAAAAACTTCTGTAGTCAGAATAGAAAAGTATATAAGTATTCTTCTCTGTGTTACATGCATTATCATATGTAGACTTCTTCATACAGACATAGTAGTGATTACATAAAGAAAGATGTAAAGAGCACTTCAAAAGCTTTCCTTAAAAAAAAAAAAAAGAAACAGAAATTGCAAGCAATTAGAACTGGAAACAAACAGTTAGTAGTGTTTCACTGCATTGGAAAGTGCTTAGTACTGAATGGTGAATTTTACCATTCCATAAACTGCAAAATAAGCATAATTTAGGCAATTGTTCTGGTAGATGAATTTGTATTTGTGATGCATGATGTAGGTACTCAAGAGGATAGTATCACTTTGAATCTTCTCCACCTTGAATCACCTTCACCAGACAACCCTACCTTGACATTATTTGTTCATTTTGCTGACAGAGTATTTGAGAGGGCAGTGGAATGAGAAGGGTACTAAAGAGCCAATATCTACACAGAGGTAGAGTTAGTGTTCTGTGCAGTCTGTGGTATGTAATAGCCACTACCCAAATTTTGTGTTTTTCAGATAAAAATAAAACAAAAACATAAGAAGATTTTATTGTAGTGGACAGATGTCTATTAATGGATGAATGGCAGAATATATTTCAACATCAAAACAATTCCAAAGAATTTTTAATAACATATTAGAAGATCATGAAATTTCTCCAAGCTTTTAGAAAATTTGAAAAGCATAAAACGAGCATTAAAAGTACATTTGATAATAAAAAGCAATCTGGCAAGAGAAATAAGGCCTTGTATACAAATTTTGAGCTTGCTGTGGAAGTACTAGCTCAGCAAATAACCCATAATATAGTTGTTTTTCTACAAGATCAAGGAAATTAAGCTGTCAACTTATACCCCCTGTATGTGCTATTCTAATAAAACAGGTACAATAACTAATATGAATATGCTGTCTTACATGAAAACAAAAATGTGGCAAATTTTAAATTTTTTAATTTTGATACATCCAAGCCTTTTCATCCTCCAGTAAGTATTGTTTCCTGTTTTTCATTAATCATTTCACTTCTACAGCATTTTAAAATTTTTTATTCTCTCTTTGGAATGAGTTTTTAAAAAAAAAAAAAAAATAGTAGTCAGCAAATAGTCATATAATTGCAAGTGTCAGTCATATCATCATGTGTATCAAATGCGTTAAAAGTTTTGAAGTTTAAGATTACATTCTCCTTTGTCTTTTTCTGCTATACTAATGCTGTCTGTAGCCAAATACCATATAAAGAATTCAGAATTTGTTTATTGTTGGATTCACAACTTGCTTAAAAAAAACCCAACAAAAGAATAAAAAGGCCCATTATTGGACAATAAGCTTTGACAAGTTACTAGTATATCACAAATGTAGCAAAAATTAATAATGCAGCATATTAATAATAATTAATAAAACTAATAGCAAATAATAATGGCTTACTCCTGCATTTCAGTAACAAAAAATGGAAGAGAAGCTTGTAAGGGGGAGGAGGAAATAATTGCATTTTCTTCCTAAACCCTATAATGCCATTAAACAAAACAAAAAAAATGGATGGTCTAGTCCATTTATTCCAGTTTCTTTCATCTTTCTGGAAAGTCTCAGTTGCTCAAGTTTAAGGGATTCCTCTGATGGGTCTCAAGAAAGCCTGTTGGTGTTTTAGTAAGATGCATCTGCTTACCTGCCCTCTTAAGGTACCTGTGTGCACATGTGAAAAGTAATCGCAGCTGCAGATTGCAAGGCATGGTGGTGGATCTAGGAAACAAATGTAGACAAACTTGCGGGCAGAAGCAAATACAGATTAAAAAAAATAAATGCAGGTAGCTAAAAAGATTAATTTTAGAATCATCACATATACTGCCAATGTGTCAGGAAAATCGAGGCTTGTTAAAAGTTCATGCCTGTATTTATTTTTTTTCTCCTACTATGGTGCACATATTTTTGTTACTTTTGCATGATTTTTTTTTTTTCTTCTGTGGTTAGTTTTGGTTATATTAAGGCTTTTATAAAAATAAAATAATATTAGATAGTGGTTATTCCTGAAGTGGCAATTTTATTTATAATGTGAAAGTTAAATATATTTATTTAGCCTGATGATAAAATGTCTGTACAGCATACTGCCAACAGGGAGACCAGCTGCCAGATGAATTATGTGTGTGTCTGCCTCTTCTCGGGAAAGCAAAGCAAAGCTGTTCTATGACCAGTGGAGAAGTCTGAAAAGATTTAATCTCTAGGTCAATGAACAGTTGTCAGTCTTGAAATGGCAGTCTCAAATTTAAGTGAGGATCTTATGAAGTGTAGGGAGTTTACATAAGTTTTACCTAATAAATTACTTTCTTCAAATTGGGAATCTAGACAAATGTACCAACAGTACAGGAAGCAGTAGGAATGCAAGACAAGATTTAAAAGCAAAAGAGGTATTTTATGTTTCTCTGGGACAGTATTCCTCTTTCTACATGGAGATTAATTTCTAAGAAAAATGGTTTTATGCAGTTTCAAAATGCTGAAGAAATAAACTGCTCTCCAGCCAGTGACTGTCATGTAACAGTACCATGTATACATGGAAATTACGAAACTATCACTAGAAGTATGAAATAACATGAATGTGCTAGAGGAAGAACACAGAATTTCCCCCATGCCTATAATTGTGACCTGCAGTAGGCTGCTTCACTTACGTTTGTTCAATCCTACAGTAATCCTGTTCAATCCTATGGTAATCCTACAGACTTTCGCTGCCTGCACTATGGAAGAATGATTTGCTTAAAGTTAGTGATTTAACATGATGTGGTTTGAACAGGTGTTTGTTTTCAAAGCAATCTTGGTAATATTGCCTTCATGATTCCTGACCTAACTTGGGTTTAAAAGACAAATCTTGGTGTTTAAGGAGTTGTTTCTGGCCTTTGACAGGAGCAAAAGAAAGAGTAAGGCAATACCTTACTCTTGGACATCTTACTCTTTCTTGTATGGAAACGCAAAGGCCACTCCTGAGATGTTACTCCTTGTACTTTCTGACACTGGCTTTGATTAAGTGGAGCCATAGTTCAAGCTGCTTGCCCTGTGTATTAGCCAGCAGTGATTCTGAAGGTGGGTTCCTAAGAGGCTAAGTGCACTGCCTGTCTTCTCACCGTCACTGCAAAATTGTGAACCAATAGCTTCAAAAGCATTTGTCAAAAGGTTAGAGGTCTTCAACATATTCAGTGTCCAGAATTCCATGAAAGCAGCAGTGGCAATAGAATTGTAAGAACTGTCTATAGTGAGGGGGGAAAAAAGTTCATTTGTATTCTGTTGAAAGCAGCTAGCTCACTAGTGAGTACAAATATACCAGCTAGAAAATCAGCTCATGTCTAACCATGGTATATGTTGCATCTCTTGTCCACTGGGTGTTTCATGGAAGGAATATAGGAATTTTTATGCAGGAGGCAAGAGATTTAGTGAGTAAGGAAGACAAGTCTGTAGGAAGACAATTAGTTTTGCTGTCCAAAAAGAGCTTGTTTAAATCCTTACTGAATTGGAGCACTCTGAAAAATTGTATTTGGATGTTTCCTTAGTAGAATAGTAGAATCACATCTTAAGTTGGAAGGAACATCCAGAGGTCATCTAGTCCAAATGCCTGCTCCAAATATGTCTAATTAGGTCAGGTTGCTCAGGATCATGTTCAGTCGAGTCTTGAACACTTCCAAGGACAGAGATCCCACAACCTCTTTGGGTAACCTGTTCCACTATTTAACCACTTGCATGGTCTAAACAAACCAAAAAACCCAACCCTAACCCGTTTCTTCCTAATATATAATTAGAATTTCCCACACTTCAACTTGTCCATTGCCTCCTGTCCTGTCACTGCACACCCCTAGGAAGATTCTAGCTCCATCTTCTCTGTGTCCTCTGATCATCATTTTCCCAGGCTGAACCTGTTCAGCCCTCTCAGCATCTCCTTGTATGTTCTGTTCTCCAGCCCCCTGACCAGCTTGGTGGCCTGCCACTGGATCTGGTCCAGTATGCCACTATCTATCTTGTACTGGGGGGTCTGAAATGGTATCCAGATGTGGCCTCATAGAGCAGCTCACTTCCCTAAACCAGCAGGCTGCACTGTTACTAATACAGCCCAGGCTTCGGCTGGCCCACTTTGCTGCAAGGACACACTGCTGGCCCGTGTTTGACTTGTCCACTGCAGACCCAGATGGTGTTTCTTCAATAAGATGCTGTGTGTTAGGGCACGGTTTAGCTGCAACGAGAACTCTCAAGATGAAAAAAATAACTCGTGCTGTTCTTACACAGGAAATACAGGAAATAATAATAAATGCTAGTCAGTTTGGGGTTTTTTCCTGTTTAAGTTGATGAAGATGACCTTGGGCAGATTTTGTAGTTCTTCTTTTTAATTTTACACATATGACTTGTTTTAATTAAATTTCTGATAAATTTCATCCTATCAACTTATTGGTAGAACATACTTTGTATTCTAGAAACATCATCTGCAGGCATGTGTGAGAAATTTAGGTTTTTGTTATTTTCTCTCACCCCCAACCCAGTGTGGATTTAAGAGCATTACAATATGTTCTGTTTTAGATCACAGAAGCAGTAAATTGCTTTTAAGTTCACGCCGGACACTAGTTTGTTATTAAACCTTAAAAATGCATACTTTATTTGCTTAAGAAAATCAGAAAATACTTCCAATGAAATCATGTTCTGTGTCTGATTATTCTTTCTCATTATTTTTACCTATTCATTAAAATCACCAGCTGGGTAGCTTCTTTAATTTACTTCTGAATCTCTTTGGAAACTTCTTCTAACAGTAAGACTTTACCTCATGCATACATAAAAACAGATGCTGACCAGAGAGCAGCTTATGGCTGACAGTGTCAGCCTTATGTGCAACACCTGCCTCACCTTTTTCATATGCTGTAAACAACAAGGTGAGAAATAAGCACACTATGGAGCAATTGAAACACAAAAGGAATCCCAATGTAGTTGCGTTGTGGATAATTCAGTCTGGAGAAGAATGGAGCTGCAAAATACATAAGTAAAACCAACAAAAAGAATGTTTTGTTTATTCTCCAGCTGCGTTTTCTACAGGAATCACAAAGTCAGTTTACTGCATCTTTTAATCCTGATATATATAGGTAGAAGCCTAATTAGCATTCAGTTTTCTTATAGCAAAGATTATTGGTATTTAGGTGTAAGTCTGTTGGCATTACTCAAGGGTTTTTTTTCCAAACATTGAAACTCTTCCTGAATCACAAAAATAAAGGGTTGGAGGGGGCTTAAGTGTTTACTTATCTAAGCTCCCTGCATAGATGCAGAACCTGTATAGCAGTTTTCAAGAACATTCATCAAGAGAGATTGTGCAGTGGGTTGAGATCATCTCTTCCATTGCCGTAGTTCTTTTATAGATGGATTTTCCTTTTTTTGCCTTCATGATAGTCAGCGTGAATCTTTCCCTACAAAATGAATCCATCTCTTTGTGCCCTCCAACAGAAGATAGGGAGAAGAATTGACCAATTGTTCTCGCAAGCCATTGTATAATGGGAACCTAGGAGCAGTCTAGAAAGTAGGCATTTGATGACACAAAAAAAAACAGGTTTCCTTTAACCTTTTGCTGTAAGTCATACATTTTGACCTACGTGAATTTCTAAAAGCTGCTTCCTATGTGGGTTTGCATTTACGTTTAGATAGCGTTATGTGTTCTTCAAGGAGTACCACAAACCTCACACAGAAAGCATAAATGTCTGCTCTGTGTTGGTCAAAACCTGTCAAAATTAAAGACTTTTCTACATATTTTGCTGCATATGGTAGTAGACAGCAAGCCTGACTATTCTTTTGAATAAAGAATATTCAAAGCTGATTTAATCCTTGTTGCCCTACTCTGAGAATACAGATCACTTCAGTAGTTCTTTCTAGACTGATGCAAGTGTCAGCCTATTGACGCTTGATATTTCTTGTTTGAACAAATGCTAGTTTCTGTTTCAGAATGCTCATTTCCAAACGTTAACTGCCTGATTAAAAAGTGCAGTGCGTGTGTAGCGTGGACATGTATCCACAAGTATCTTACCTTTTTTTTTTTTTTTCTAACCTGTGAGTTGTAAAGTAACTTTCACCACTTGTAATTTATTTAGTTGTTCCATTGGTCTTGGTGGTAGTGGCTTCAAAATGCTCTTTCATCCTCTTCTTGGAAGGGAATGCTTTATCAAACAATGGAAGTCCTATCCTTGCATCCTTTTTGTGACAAGAATAGATGCTCTGTTATGGCTGGTTGTGGGAAACTTTACAAATGTTGACACAAAGAAGCTAATTTCTGCAAAAAGATCTCAGCATCTAGTAATTCAGGCTATGAATAATGGCCAAATTTAAAGAAGTCAAATATTTTACAAGTATTTTACAGTGCTCTGTACCATAGGTTAGCTGTGCCTAAGCCTATGCTTTCCAGGCTACCTATATTTTTAATATATGAATTTGAATAGATTTTGGGGCCTTTTTCTTGCCATATATACATATTAGTCTTTATGGGAAACTTCCTATTCCTGAAGGAGGCTTTCTCATTCCCTGTAAAATGAATATATACTTATTCTAATAATAATTTATCAGAAAAAAAGGCCACCACATTATTATTATTTTCTTAAATGTGTATTGCAGACAAACAAAACAGTTTCATCCAGTTACAGCGGTATGTAATCTCCCCTAGGTTCTTGTTTCTTCGGGGTTTCTTCTTTCCGTAAAGTAGTATGTCTGAATATACTTTTGGCGGTGGTGGTGGTTGTTCATTTTCTGTATACAGGTGGAAATTTTGTGTAAAACTAGTTATAGTAAAATTCCTGGTTCCAGGTTCTTCCTTAAACAGGTTTTCTTTCTTACTGTGAATTTATTCCTTATACATATGTATACCTCATGTACAGTTGGTTGAGATTTCTGATGATATGGTGATACCATATGAAGGAGTACAGATTCTTAACTTAGGAAAGCATTTATTTACATGCAATCTATTTGTCATTTCCTACTGAAACCTCTGTAATTTGAATAAACATGATCAGAAAGGTATTGAAGAGGTATTTTAAGATTTCTCAGTACCTCTGCCCAAATAGAAAAATTCTTGGTTCAGTAGGAAAATGCTTCTGGGAACACAAACAGCTTTTATCCATCAATGGATAAAGATGAGGTGACCACATTAATGCTTTTGATGATAGTGGTGACTAACGTGCAGCTGTCAGGCTGATGTGTGTAACCCCTGAAGCAACGGACAAGGTCACCGAGTGTTTGCCGCTTTCTTTGCAAGAGACTGAAAACAGTATTTCACCTTTGACTTCTTTTGCCTACATTTAAGAGGGCAGACTACTCTCTTAAGCTTTTAAAAAGCTGTATGTGGTAATGCATGTTATCCAGTCTTTCTCATTGCAGCATGGGAAATGCTTGGATAGCGTAACGATTATGTGATATTTTATGCCTAGAATGTACTAGCCTTATATTCTGCACTGGTTTTAGGCAGCAGCTAAGATCCAAGTAAAGTTTGACATGTCAGTTTTGACCTCCATCAGTTAGATTCTCTTTTCTGGAAGGACTGCTTCTCGCTCTCTAATGTTATATTCCCAATGACTTTTTAGAATATAGGATTTGCAATGAAAAAAGTTGTTAATAAAGCCCAGTAGCTTATTTCTTGTAAGAATCAGGTATTTCACACTTAGTAGTTTTATTGTTACTCTCATATAATTTTCCTACTATAACATTTTGTGTTAGCACCAGCTTAAGTGTTTCTAGGACACAAAAAGACATGAAGAACTTGAGAAGCATATGGCTTTCAGAACTTTCACAGATTCTACTAGTATTTTTCACATTATTTGTGTTATCCCTAGGTAGTAAGAAATGTTTCTGAATATTTTGGGAGGACCTGATAAGGTTTAAGTATTGCTCTCTGTGGCAATAATTGCTGCAAGGGTAAGAAAGATACAATGACAAAAAAAATAGTACAAAATAAAGCAGAATGATGCCTTTTCCTTTCACTGTAGAGTAATTAGAACATTCTGCATGCTGCTTCATATTTTAGCAAAAGATTTTATGATATTTCTTCTATAAAATGTAGTGTTAAATCAATTTAAGTACTCTTAACTCCAAATGTCAGAGGTTTTTAGTCTACATTTCTCTAAAGAGTTCCTGAAAACTTCTTTTATTCTGGTACCTGCTTCTCTTCTGTTACAGCACATGGTTTTATAAACTGTAGGCAATCCTTCAAATGTCCACCTGTTTGCTGAGGATTTTCTTGGCCCTGAGTAACCAAGAAGCTCCCTGACTGCATCAAAATCCATGTTAATCATCAGGCTGTGTTTTTGCTTTCCTTATAGGGATTTCCTGTTTAGGAAGACACTGTAATGTGGTAACATTTATACTTTTAACTGTATAGAGTGTGTTCTTCTAGAATCAACGTGCATACATCATGTGCAAAATAAATTACTGTTTAAATTTTGCTGTGCACTTTTAAATAGTTTGCAATATTTAGAAGCAGCAGTATTGAAAAATGAGGAGACTGACATCTACAGCATTGCATTTTTTCCTTTGGTCAATTTAAATGAAAACTTCACAGAGATTTTGCATTTTTTTTTAATTTAATCTATTCATCAGTTTTATTGAAAGTAATATAAAGTGACACTTAATTCTATCATATTTGGCTAATATGTAACTCAGCTGTCATGCAGCCAGAGAGATTCTTTAGGGTGTTCAGCTGTCATGTGTAATTTACAGTACAGTTTTGTTGCATGAGAAAGGAAAATTTAAAGCTGAACGTATTTGTTTTTCTTTCTCTGTGAATGGAGGGGAGGGAACTCATAGCAGTCCTTTTAAGACTCAATTTCCATATGTTAGCTTTGATCAATATTGACCTTGGACTTCTATAAAAAACCCCAAAGATTCAAAACCTCAACAAAAAAAAGATTCTTGCAAAAACATTCATAAATTGTATGCCTGTAAGGTGCTGGCTGTTAGGAAGAAGAGGTCAGAAACAGTAGAGGAGATCAGATGATATCAAAGTAACAACTTGCCCAATGCAAATAATTTTAAGCACAGTATTTAATTTGTATAATTCACTGAAAGTTCTAACTATTTCTTTGGCAGCTCTCTTACTAGGTCTTACCAGGTGTCCCCTCCAATACTGGGTACTCAAAATATTGAACTAAACACTATAATTTATGACCAAATGAAATAAATCTCAGTAGAATAAATCAAATATGTCACCCATGAAGGGTAATTATCTTTTATTTTCTCAACTATTACTCCATCCTAGATTTCTTCCTTTTCATACTTGTGGAGTTAGAGATGCTACTTCTGTATTTGATACAATAAACATTTCAATATTTTTTAAACGTTTTAAAATTATGTTAGGTAAGGAGAACTGATAGGAGAATTTTAAAAACTACTTCTGTTGTTATAATGAGCCAATCAGTATTATTTTAAAAAGTTTTTTAATTCTCTAGATGAATTTTCAGCACAAATAAACCAGGCTCTCATGATAATATATTTCAAATTTTCTTAGTGCATCATTTCTCCCTCATGATTTTAACAATTTATCCAACCTCAAGAACAATGTAGAAGTAGGATGAGTAGCAAACCCTTTATTTGGATGTTGTGTTTCAGCAACTGACCGACTTGCTGCTTTTTGCTCAAGTGCTGCCTAAAGGGTGAGAAAAAGGAGGTTTAAAAAAAAAAAAATTTCTTGCCGCTTATAACCCTAGTAAACTTTTTGTTGCTAAACAAGCAAGTTAAATATATATAATCAAACCTTTACTTGTTAACAATTTAAGCAATCTGTGGTTGCCTCGTTCCTACGAGAAATTCTTTTTATGTCTTTCAAAAAATATTTTAGATTTATGACTCCATCTGGAACTTGCAGATACATGGGAGAGAAACTTAACTTTGATTAACATTGCAGCTTTTCCTGCTTCTTGTCTGTTAGTAAATGCTGTGCATCCAGCTTTAATTGCTTTCCTCATGCTTTTTTCATAGCCATTTCATAGCACTTCCATTATGGCCTGGCTATTTGGAGATGAGCATAATTTTAAAATGGTATAATTTTCTCATAAAGCCTCAAAGCTCTAACAGCTCTTTCTGTTAATTTATCTAAAAATATATGAACACCCGTACCATACGTGAAACTATGTTGATGTAGAGGAGCCATATAGAAGAATAGGTTCTGCTGAGACGTGTACTGTTTTCTGAGACACTTGGAAGAAGAAAAGCAACTTTGACTTTAGGCTGCTGTACTCTTGTTCCTAATGACCTATCAAGCCACCAGGGTAGTTCTAGATTACATAATTTGTACCAACTAGAGAAAGACAAGCATAAAGTTAAAAACAAACAAACCAACCTATGAAACTACATTTGACCTGTCCTTCAAAACATTCTTGATAAGCAAGACTAGTTTTACGGAGATCACATCACACACTGTGTTCCTGGAATGACAGTTGGTGCTAGTGTCTGAGTGATGGATGCTCACCTGATGCTCCATACACTGCTCTGAAAGATATTTACTTCTTAAACTAAAAAAATAAATACCCCCCCCCAAAAAAAAACAAACACAACAAAACAAAACAAAAAAAAACCGCAAACTTGAGAAGAAATTAATGGTAATATCTAATTTTTAGAGAAGGGGAAATAAAACAATAAAACATGGGATGACTCTGTGGTTTATCAATGTTTGCATTGAAAGTCTGTGAAAGAACTTCTGTGTCATAGTAGTTAGATTTTTAAATGTTATATTTGCATCATTATCCAGTGAAAATGATTCACTTTTTAAACTATTACTTGAACCACGGTAGTTTATTTTCAGTTGTTGATCCCAAATGTAAAGGGAAAAAAGATGGGGTTTTTGGACAGTACTGAACTATTGAGTTGTGGTATTTATGGTAAATTTTATGAAGGAACTTCAATTCCTTCCTATTGAAAGTAAAGACTTCTGTGGGATTTCCAGTATAGCTTGTGACAGAATTATCTACTGATGCTCAATGTTAAAGCAAGATTCCAGTTTGCATCTGTGTAGTTGTCCTTCTGAGTGCTGGGAGAAGTACAGCTTGGAATCAACAAGATTAATTTTCAGCCTTTTGCTGGGATACACTTTACATTATTTAGTCAAATTATAATGAATCATAATGAAAGAAATAGATGCCTGACAAAGAACGGTTTGCAAACTGCAACAACATATACAATTAAATAATCTCTCTCTGTGGAACACATACATATCAGTTTTTCCAAAACTGTATACTGTCAATGTTTAGACATCACCTTTGTGCATCAATGTTAAAATAATATATATTGACTCATTAATCTTTATATCCAGAAGTCCCCACTATTCTTTTGCTATCTTATTTCTTGTGCCCTTGGCTGATTGTAGGCAGGCCTGAAAAATCTCCATTTAGTCATCCCAGTAGTTCTCTTGCCACAAAACATACTGCAAGAAATGCTGTGCTACATACTTTGCAAGCATTGTATGCACATTAATATGATTTTAAGATACTTAGTCTTCCAAATCTGTGTACTCCTCCTCAGTGCAAACAAATAAGAAAGGGCATCAAGAATTACCACAAAAGTTGACCACAGAAGGTAGCAGTCTACTTTATCCTCCAGGCAACTCATCACTTCCACCAGTCACCTATGTAGACCTTTCCTTTGTCACTGCATCTTCTTAACCCACAGTAGTTATTCTTCTGTTCTCAAATTTTCAATTCCACTGTACCCAATGTTTTTTTCCCAGACTCCTCCTCTTGCCTGTTCCTTCAATACCTTGTGATATCTAGGAGGAAGGAAAAGCATGATAGGGCAGGGTTGAGCTAGGAGGGTTCTGAGGGAGACAGTGATCCTGAAGGGTGCTCTGTAGTTCAGAAGTCCTTTAGTCCTGCCACACTTGCTTGCTCTTCATTGCGAGCTGGTTCTCATCAATTCTGGTGAATGAGAAAACAGCAAGGTATTGTTTGTACTCTGTGTGTGGTGTTCAACTACGATTCGTTTCTGTGGGTTGACAGACTTGGAGGAGACAAAAGGGGAGGGGAGGAGATAGGACACGTTCAAAATGATAGCCAGCATGTCTCAGTGGAGGCAGTCATTGAAAACTCTGTTCTAAATAGATTTGATTCAGTTAGCATGAATAATTTTACACAATCAGTTGCTGGTATTTGTTATGATCATTGCCCACCTCTGTTTCTTTGATCAGCTTAAAAGAAGAAAATTTTGATCATAAGTGAGGGACTGCTACAACACTCAGAGTGTTTTCAGTTCTAGATTATAATGTAGAAAAGATATTAATTCATTATATTTCTATCTGCATATTTCTAATATCCCAGTTCAACCTATTATTGGATCCTTACTGATTCAGAATGGGGAAGAGAAAAACATACTAGGTGCTACTAACTTCTGTACTAGGAGATATGGGACAGTTACCTCTGCTGTTTTGCTTTGTGGGAGAATACTGCTAGTTGTGGAAAGTCTGATAATCTATGCAGAGAACTGGTTAATGGAGTCTCTGAAAAAGAACTCTATCTTGGAGCATCATATTTGGTTTTGACAACAGAAAAAAAAAATTGTAGTTTTTAATATTTTTTTTAAACTCTTAAATTTCCTAATTCTTTCCAAGATATAGTCCAGAGCTGGAGTTCAGTGTTTCATTTCTGTGGGTTGATAGACCTGGGGGAGAGAAAATGTGGGGCAGGGGGTTGAACATATTCAAAATGACAGTGATTATCTATTTAGCAAGCAGGTTAATATGAGCTGCAATACATGTATTTTGTTTAATTGTGCTGCTGTTGAGAGATTGTACTACATAGAAAATTCTAGGCTATTGTAAAGAAGTGAAAGATAGTAGTTGAATTAATTCATTAGAACTCTTCTTACAAGTCATTTGACATGCCTAGAAACAGAGCGCAGAGTTCTCTTAGAGGAAAAGCAGGCAAATCTCAGCTTTGATTTAAAGCAGTAATCATTGTGGAAGTGAATTAATGAGAAATAAAGTGTAGCTGTGCTTGGGAAATAAAATGGTCACAGGTGCTGAGATAGCCAAGATTAGACCATAGACAATTCAGTAATGCATCCCATATTTAAAATGATCAGCATACATCTCTGTGTTTGGAAAACAATATTCCTTATGGATCCTTCTGCAGTTCAAGAACAATTTCCTGCTCAAATAAGTCTTATTTTTCTGTCTCGGGGTGACTGGTCACCACAAACTAGGTACCCTAGAAGTTTCCTATAATTCAAGCCATGTATATGGAAGCTTAAGAGGATGGAGTAGGACATGGTAAGAGTGAGCAAGGGGTATAGGTATTGTATTTCTTTTTAGTTCTGCAAGAAGTCTGTGCTTAGAATTGCTAGCCTCTTGTGTCTTATCTTAAAGATAGACAACATTTTCAAAGAGTTATTGCTGGGAGAATTTTAATGATAATTGAAAGGTATGCTTTCTCAAATGGATGGCACAATTTAAAACAAAATTTCAGGTTTCACTTCCCTAAAGCTAGTCAAAATTCTGTATCTGTTCTCTTATGAGGGTGCCCTTGCTATTGTGTTTTCAAGAATGCTGAGCTTGGGTGATCTATCTTCTCTTAAAACTTTTATGTTCTTTTAGATATGAATCAATGAAGCAGAAATTATTATAGCTTCTAGTTCAGTGTCACTAACCACAGAATAAGGAAACCTTTTCATTCTCTCGATATGTCTCAATGATTGTTTACATATTTTGTATGTTGAGGAATAATTACAGCAGGTTTCAACTTGGAATATCTTCTCACATGTTAATTAGGACAGTTATTTTCCTGTAGTATGATTATACAGATCTTTGTGTGTTTGTTAAATGGAAAAAAAAGACATGATATTTTTGTCAAGTTAAAATATTTTCTGTTTTTCAGTAATATTTTTGATCAAGAATTAATTATATGATCAAATTGTTTTGACGTGAGGCATCTTGCTAGATACTTGAAAGATGAACATGAATGTGAGCAAGCAATTTATACAGCTACTAAGAATTGGATGACTGTGTTAATAAATGTGATGAAAAATTAATTTGTGAAGGAGCTGAAGATCTGTTTAAGGAGGAAATCCTTAGCTTGCTTTCAATATCACAGCGTCATGTTCTGCCACACTATGTAACAGGTAAACAAGAACACGGTGAAGTCTTAGTCGAAAATAATGGCTTCAGTTGAAGTAAAAGTGTTTAAACTTTTCTTCCTAATTTCCTGCTACAGTGAATCTGTGATTTCTTGTTAGAATTGTCACATGTGGGGGGAAAAAAACAAACCACAACCTATCAAAAGCAAGTGTTAATTGAGCTCTATCCAAATCTTACTCTAATCTGATAACTTGATTCTTACAAATTTGATTGCTATTGGATAAAATAATTCTTTGTATCTTCCTAAGGTTTTCTGTAACTCCTTGCAATGGCTTTTCCTCTAAGTGCCCAAACTGAAATATTCCAGATTAAATGTAAACTTTTTGTATCAGTTTCTTGCATGTTATGTACTTCCCTTGGCTATATATTACAAATATATATCTTGAACTAGAAGTCTTCCATTGTTTTGTTTAAGGTTGTGAATACTAAATTGGTTGTCAACTAGCTGTGGATTTGACAGAGATGCATTGGGAAGCAAGGATTTCAATTTGCAAAATTGAAAAAGTCACTTTGCCTCAAACAATGTGCAAGTGCTCAATGGGAGAGTAACATGAAAAAGTACAGGATGCACTGAGGAATTTGAATTTTCTTTTAAATGCAAGCAGACTTTCAGAACCACCAGAAATAGCCACCCAGCAAGTGTATCAAAAATGTATTAAAAAAACGTGCAGGAAGATTAATAGCCATCCCACCATGATTTTTATGACCACAGATGCGTAAAAATTAAATCTCTAGCAAACTTTTATTCACTACAGTTTGGTTGCTAATGAATGGAGTATTCATTTGAAGGTAAGGGAATGATAGTAAGCTTCATGGCTTCTAATCTTCCTATGAAATCTGATGCATGATTCATCATAAAGGGTCTGAAGTTCATATCTTGCCTTAGCATAATTTCTTTGTTCTCGTCAACATCCTGGTTCTTTAGTTCATTTAAGTTATGAATTTTTTATTAAATTATAGATATGAATCATTCTAGTAATTTGTTACATGAACTGGCAGAGGCAATTATTGGAGCAATGACTAGAACAAAGACTCAGGGAAAACTGTTTTCCTCAACAAATAAATGGAATTTTTTAGGAAAATTACTTTCCCCAAGAAATGCAACTTGTGTTTTTCTGTTGTATTCTGGCTTTCTACAAGAAAAAAGCTCAAACCCTACAAAACTTATCTGTTACTGTTTTTTCTGGTTTGTCACCAGATGATGATGATTATAGTTTATTTCTCTGTGTGTTTGCAAGTCTTTGATTTTTCACTCCACCTTCATTTTTGTAAAGAAGGAGTAAAGTTGCAGACATCAAATAGATGGACTGATTTGAACCATTGGTGTTCAAGAAACTTGTGGTGAGTGTTCGGTCACTTGATCACTTACTACCCAAACTGAATTGCAGAGTTGTTTTCATCTTTGATGGAAAAGAGCGGTAGTGTTATAATTTCCTACAGAAACAAGCTTTAGTTTTATTTTCTTGATGTTTGAAAAATAGCTGGTTAAATAGATATCTATCTCAACTGTATGTTTCAAAGGCTTTGAAATCTCTAAGTGTGCCTTTCTATGCACAACATATTTCATACTGAAGTTTTATTGCAGCAAACATTAAGTTCTTAAGTTATACTAAATGTGAAATGGCACATTTTATTGGTAGTTGGTTGAGACCTGGGAGTTAGGTTGAATGCAGGATGTTTCATCAGTAGAATCATAACAAATGACTTTATAGGCACAACTTTTTTTGAAGACCGTTGTTGGCAAAAATAAGCAGTGCTCTCTCGTGTGGTTTCCATTAAAATAGCTAAGTAATTTTCTAACTGTGCTTTACAGCTTTTGAAATAACTGCCAAAATCACAAATAGCCAAGTTTAGACTGTGCCTGTGATAACAGCAAAATTAAAGATTTCTGTGGAGTTACGATATTCCTTCCAAAGTCCTTTTATCTTGAGTTTTTGAGAATAATTTGGAAAGCTTCTAGTATTTGTGTTCTGAATTAAAGATGGGAAATAAATACTAGATTATGGAGTATAAAAATTAAATGTGACATTTATTTTTAATGGACAACACCTAGAACATTAGATCAGAGGGAAAATGTTCTCCAATTAATTTCACTTGTATTTGAATCAAGGTTGAAGAGTGGTTGCACTGTTTAGTGGGGAGATAGCTGGTGTTTTGCTGTAGACTATAACATGGAATAGGTCAAGTGTCACAAAATCTGCATTTCCATGTTTTAGAAATTTTCATAGTTACTTTTATGAGTTTCTTGTCCAAAATTAATTTCAGGATAATGAAGAATATATCTTATGCATAATTATTTTACGGGGGAAAGTGAGGAATAGGTCGGTAGAGATGTTTGCTATGATTTGATAGCAATTAGTAAAGACAATAGTGAGTTCCCTACCTTTTACATTTTAATTATTATTAAAATATAATATAACATTAAAATAATATATTGCTGAAGCTACAGTTGTAGCTTTACAATTGTAAATCTGTATTTTAATTGTTTTCTAAAATTAATATACTGATGATGAATTTGTAAAGCTTTTGACACTAATATCAGTTATGAGTAATCAGTCATTTTTGTAATAAGAGACTCTAAAGCAATGATGACACTCAAAATTTGAAATCTGTCACACCAAAGAATTGGTGACACTCTTAAAGTGTCTTTAGTATTCACTTTCCTCAGTCAAAACACTTCCTCTAATGTTCCAGTGTTCAACTGGAAAGCAGAATAGATAGATGGCAGCCTTTTCTGGGGAAAAGAAGAGTTAATAGAAATTCAATGAAATCAGCAACTTTGAGGAAATTATTACAGATATAGAGATTATAGACAGTAGAGACAATTTTTACATCCTTTTTTAATACTGGCTATTTTTGATTATAGGTACAGCTGGCTAGATAATGTATTTCGTGGAGGATCTACAAAAATCATTCAAGTTTGTAACAAAGCCTCACCATCTGAATTTCTTCATTAAATGAATTATGAAATATTTAAAATTTCTTCTGGATCATAGTAAATATTGTGGTTTAATATTATCTTTCAAAAGTCTATAATACAAATACAAGATGTTTTAAAATGTTAAATGAGAACTAATGGTAAAGGGAAAAAAGCTAAATATTTTGTAGGAAAAGCTCCAAGTAAAATGTTTTTGACAGGTTCTGAATGCATTTTTTGGATGTGTTTTCTCTAAACTGGATCCATCTGATGTTTTTTTATTTTTTGAACTTAAGCTGCACTTTATTTAAGACAGCTCTTCAGTTGTTTCTGAATCTTTTCTTTTTTTCTGTCCCAGTGTCTTCAACAGGGTAGGTAGACAAGACTGGGTTTTAGTAAATTAGGTATAAATGACTCTTGGCGTGTCCCCGTCCCTGTTAGAATTGAAGGAGTGTTATTGCGCGCCACTTTGTCCTTTCCCAGGTCCCACAGAGCTGTGGTTATGCTTCAGTGGGTCTCTGTCACGGTGCAGATCTGCAGATCTTGAAGTATGAAACCAGAAAGGAAGGAGGCAAGCCCTATTCAGAATTTCACTTCACTAAACATATCTATACCCTTCTCTGCAATTGCCTCCCAAATGTTTTGAAGCAAACCTCAGAGCTGCTGCCTGCTATTTATTCCTCTCTGCTGCTGCTTTCCTGCTCGTGCTCTCCCTAAGTGTCAGGGTAACGCTGGAATTGAAGGGAGTCTGGGTAGCACAAGGAACTGTGTATGCTGTGCGGCCAGGGGAGATGGAAATCGGGAGTGAAAATCCTTGAGGATGGTGGATGGCTTGAAGAACATCACTCTGATGGCTGCACTACTCAGCTTAAGCATCAAATGTAAGCATAAAGAAATATAAGTAAGGAAGCAAGTACTATACTACGGATGAAGCTTGGAATAAGGAAGATGTGGGCCTACAACAGTGCTGAGGTTATGTGACACGAGAGTGTGTGGTGCCCAGGAGGATGCTGGCTCGGGGAGATGTCAGGCTTCCTCGCTGTTTGGAGGGAGTCTCGAACTTGCCCATCAGTAACTTGCTTTATTTCATATTGGGCAAGATAGAAGCAGCAGTGGCGCACTCTAGTTAGGGTTGGTTAGATGAAGGAAAGGACTCCAGGCTTAGTAATACTGGAGCTGCACACTGGATTGTGAAGGATAGTCGAGACGCGGGATCATCCCATCCTAATCTTGCCCTGCTTTCTTCTGTAGGCAAGGGGTAGCCAGGAGAGCGTGAAGGAAGATGCCTGATTTGAGTTCTATCTACCAAAGTATACACAGGCTTTACTCTGGTCAGGAACTGCTGTTGTGATACCTGTAACAATAAATTTTTCAGGGCATTGACTTTCCATCTGTGCTTTAGCGCAACTAATGGAGGAAGGCACTGCAGCAGCCAGCCAGTGAGGAACAGCAGAGAATTAGTGGCTTTAGAAGGCTGTTTGTCCTCAACTTGGATGAGGAAAAAATTAGGTAGACAGTCCATGCCAAAAACTCTTCACAGCAACGAAATAGAGCAGAACTCTATCCTTTTCCCGTTTCACTGTTACTTCAGAACAAAATGAAATCACGTAGTCCAATTTCTTGATTTCTGCTGAACTTGTTTATTCTATATAACATAAATGATTTATTTTTTTTTTTTTTTTGCAGTATACTGCTACTTCTACAAGTTTATTCTAAAAATGTTGGTGGTTGATACTCTGTGTTTGTTCCTCTTTTTTTTTTTTCAGATACCTTTATTTCCTATGTGAACTATACTTTTAAACTGCATTATATTTGTTTAAAGTAGAATACGCACCCTTTGAGCTTTAATGTTAGTCATACCACAGCTCCTATCATTGACTTACTCTCAGGGCCATGTAGAATTCTACAGAGCTTTTATTCAGAGCACTGCCCCAATAATAAATATTAGGATTATTGTTAAAATCACTGAAATATTAAAAAAACAAAAAGAGGATGTAATGCACAATATCCCAGTTTCTTTACACTAAAGGCCTGATTTGCAAATGTGAGTGAAAGATTGACTTTACATTTCCAGAGATGATTAGCTGCAAGCTCTAATCAAATTGAGAAGTAATTAGCAAATCAAAACTTGATTAGCTCTTTGCTTGATTTACTAAAATTACAGTTTATGCAGTTTAAATGATGGGGGAGGGGAAATGTCTCTTCTCTACATATAGCCTACTGTTCTGTATTAGGGGAGCAAGGGAAGAGAATAATTTCTTACAGCACGTAGCTACTTCAATACCCTAGCACCTTTACTTCAGTGAAAGTGATGCTCAGTAAGCGAAGGCTTCATCCCTTTTTGTCTTTGAAGTAAATGTGTTGTGAGTAGCTGTTGTGAGCCTTGTTTGGGATACGCGTGACCCAGACAACCTGACTTTTCATTACACGTACTCTTCTTCCTTCACGAAGTGCTTCAGTGGTGTTACAGGATTATTAAAATGTGAAGGTTATGCATGCGATTCTGCAATAAAGTAAGTTATCTAATTGATGCTTGTGCTGTGACAGTACAGGCAAGGTTGAAAGGGGAGAGCGATCTTGACAGCTCTGGAGTTCGGTTTCCATCTCTGCCATCTACTGGCCGTGGGACATTTGCCTTTGCTTAATTTCTGCAATATTGTTTTTTCCTTTCTGTGGAACGGGTATCATTTATTTTGTTCTCTCATCTTATTAAACTTTGAATTCCTGGGGAAAAAAAATAACTATAGATGGAGTCTAAAATGCTCTAATAGATACCTCTCTAGCTACATAAATGCAAAATGTTAGATATTTATCTATATGGGGCCAAAAATAGAATATCTATGTTTTTCCTGTATGCAATTTGCTACAGTCTTCCTTGTCCCTCTTCTTGAGATTAGATGGCTGTAAGGCTCCCTGCATTTACATTGTGACCAAGACACGTTTTAATGCATCTTTTATACTTGAGTCTTATTTGTTACAGAAGTAACTGCAGTGGAGAGCTTCTCTGAATTAATTTAATGGCAGAATTAGCAGGCCAGCTGTAATCCCATTGAAGTACCTTAAAAGCTGCACTTTTTGGAGGTAGCTTTATTAGAAAAGCAAGAGGTTTGAAACAAATTCACAACAGAGTATGAGATGCTTAATTTTTTTTTTTTAACTGCTGTGCCAGTGTCTTAAAAAGAAAAGGTACAGTTTAATTAAACAGAAGACTGGAGAGATAAGCCTAGTAAATATTACAGTATAAAGTATTGTAGAAATGCTGATATTTAGGAAGCCCAGTTCTGCTCTTAAATGCTAAGTATGAAACACTAATTAAAGAAAATTGAATCGTCACTGCATTTGTGTATCTGAAAGCCAAATGGATCCCTCACGTAGTCTATGTTTCAGTATATTCCAGCAAACTTCAGGAAAAAAAAATGGTGCTCTTTTCAATGGATGATTTTTTTTTTCCTTTAGTTTTTCAGGCACTTTATTCTCAGACATGGGTTGTTTATATAGCAATTTAATATATTGAGTATTTCTGCCTCAGGCTGCAAGGTTGTGGTATGGCAGCTGATCTATTTCTCTTTCAGATAAAGTATTTAATCCATAAAATTTTCCTTTCTCTAGGGGACATCAGTAGCCTTAAACATTACTCTTGGGCTTTCAAAGTTGTATAGACTATTAAATGAACTATTGTATATTTTTTAGCAAAAGCTTTATTTACTTTTTCTTGAGCTCTCAAGAACTGCACTGCACTTATCTTCCCCGATTCCTTTCCTCCTGCAGATTCAACCTGCTGTTCGGTACCTCTCCGCTTTTCCTACATCTACTGATTAGGAAGCCTTTCTCTCGTGAGACTGAAGAGTGGTCTCACCATCACTTTGCAGGAACTGTCATGTCATCACAGGATGTCTCCTCTAGTGCAGCTGGGCCACACAGTGAAGCACAAGTTATTTGAAATAAGCTCTGTTTACCTTCACCTGAAACGTGCTATTGAAGGACGTAGATCTCAAGAGGAAGAGCAATGGCAGGAATCCTTGGCAAGCAAAGATTGTGGCCGATAGCTATATGAATTGGATTATACGATGTGTTACGAGATATGGGGGGGCTTAAGTTGATCTCTTTGATGTCCCATCCAATACTTAATTTAGGTGCCTGATAGCTGGAACTTCAAGCTGGCAGAATTCATACACTTAGAAGGGGAAAAATTAGACTTTACCTTTTTCAGCTGAGGTTCTTACAGGAATAAGCAGGACAAAATTATCCACCTTTTCCCTCTAAAGGCAATTGATCTGTTGTAACTGTGTTAGTGTCAAGGCTGATTTTAGTTACAGAGAACTGAGTTTTCACCTAAGGCGTGTGGAGTTTGGTTTTTAGCTTGGAAGTTTTGCAGTGGGGCAGACAACATTTGATGAAAATGTACATTTGTCAAAAAATAAAACCTATTCTTTTGACAGTGAGGATGAGGAATACATAACTGAAACTTTTTGATTTTAAAAATTGTTTGCTATTTGGAGTGGGTTTTTTGGTTATGATTTTTATACCTTCATTTGCTTATAGTTCCAACTGCTTACAGTTTTTACTCTGAATTACTTTGAATTCCTGGGGACCATCTTATTGATAGAATTATTTTATAAAAAATTTTTGTTTTGCTAATGTCAGCTGTTTGGAAAAGAAAAGGATTGTCAGAAAACCTTAGGAATGAATCTCAAGGTTTTTGCAGGCAGAATGTTTACAGGCTGTAATAGATATCTAAGAGGTATTAAGAGATCTAAAGAATATTTTTGTCTCTCAGGTATCTTAGCGGCTTGGTTTAGGGCTGCTTATCACAGTCTTTAGAGCTGATTTTTAGGATTACTCTTATATATAGGTTTCTCTTTTGAGAGTCACGGCTACATTTTCTGTTAAATTTGTACCGGTTCTGGTTGGGACAGATTTAACTTTCTTTGTAGCAGCCCGTATGGCTTCTGTGCTTTGCCATTTGTGGTTAAACCAGCGTTGATAACGCACACCAGTGTTTTGGCTGTTGCTGAGCAGTGCTTGCAGAGCCTCAGAGCCTTCTCTTTCCCACCTCTCAGAGGCTGGTAGGCTGGGGGTGGGCAAGGGCTTGGGAGGGGACACAGCCAGGACAGCTGACCCCCACTGACCAAGAGGGTATTCCATACCATATGGTATTGTGCTCAGCCATAAAAGCTCAGGCAAAGGAGGAAGATGATGGGGCAGTTGGGATTATGGTGTTTGTTTTCCTGAGCAGTTGTTAACATGCGCCAAGGCCGTGCTTGCCTGGAAGGTGTCTGGATGTCTGCCTGGCAATGGGAAGCAGTGAATTTTGCTTTTCTTGCACGTGCAGCTTTTGCTTTCTCTGTTAAACTGCCATCATTACCTCAATCCATGAGTTGTCTTGCCTTCCTTCTGTTGTCTCCCCATCCTGCAAAAGAAGGGAGTGAGCAAGAGGCAGGATGGGTGTTTGGCTGCTGGCCAGGGTCGACCCCTACAAAATGATGAATGTGAAAGAAGTTGCTTTTATTTGTTGGCTTAAAGGAGGTAGGCCTTGAGGGTAAGGATGTCAATGGGAAACTCTCTCTCTTTTATTGATAATGTTAGGAAACAAAACTGTAGGTACTATTAGAAGTTGAATTTGGAAGGAAAATAATTGTTTTGTGCTTTAGGATCTTTTCCTCAATATTGAGCTGCAGTTCTTATGTCCCATCCATAATTACATCTGCTAAGCCTCTGAAATGGGGATGGAGGTAATGTGGATGGGCAGTTCCAGGTTCCTTTCCTGAGTCTCCAACTTCTTTTGATTTAATATGTTTTCAAGATGTGCTTCACAGTGTAAACTGAGTTCCCCCTTCAGCAAATTAACCATTGTCGGCACCAGCTGCAGCCATGAGGTTGTACTTGCAAAAAGGTCTGATCTGTTCTTGCTGACCCTTGATCAAGCAGCACCTACTGCTACAGTAGTGCCATGGCAAATCCCTTTTCCCTGGCTGTCCTTTCGTTGCAGTGGGGATTCTTTGTGAAATAAGATTACTCTTAGGTGAACAACTCAACGTTCAGGGAATACCAAACTCCTCAGTATTGCATTAAAATACTTAATTATTAATGACATCCCAATTTTTCAACATTTACACCAATTGAGTAGGTAGGTAAAGTTAAAATGTTTTAACCTTAGAAGCATTGTGTCTCAACAGATGTGATACTACTTCATGCTATGTGTTGTTGTAATTAACAAGCATTCAGAAGTTGTTTTTTCTTTCAGTCCTTGTGATTCAAATTTTAGTGAAGATCATAACCTGTACTCCACTAGTACAATTAAGGTAATTGACAAAGGCAAAACTAGTTTGCAAAGTTAATTAGATTTTTCCATCTCTTCACTTTCAATTAAGCTTGTTGGTCTGACGTGTTTCTTCCTGTTTAATTGCCATTATTTTTACACAGTATACAGGTTGTAGCAGTGTAGTAGTCTGTCAGATAAATAGTGGTTATTGAAATAATCATGGATCTGAACTATTATTTGCAAGTTTTGATTGTCCTCTTCTGTTTGAGCAGCTAAGTCTTGTAATTAATATTTACTTCATTTATGTAGCAGTTTTGATTTGCGCTTTAAAATACATTAGGTTTTTTTTGTTGTATGTTTGTTTTTTCTTTTCTGGAGAACAAGAACCTTACTGTATTGTAGAAACAGACATAGCACATGAAAACAACTGTAATTACAGCAGATGAAATATTAAGAGACTGCAAATCCTTTAAACTATTCATGGATTAGGGCAGAAATTATAGTGATACTGAATTTTAAACCTGACACTGTCAGAAGAAATATTTATGGCTTCGGTAACACAGCAGTATTAAAAGTTGGATTGCTGCCCTGGGGATCATACAATTCTGTCAAACACTGTTCATGGGCAACTATTTTATGACTCAAGCTAAATAATTCGCCCCATTCAAAATACGTGTTGGTTTGCAATGCTGTTGATAAATTTAGTCTTTCGATTGTCATCAAGGTGAAAGGAAGACAAATACAGCTGAAGAAATATTAAATGCAAGATCACAGCTAGTGTGTAAAAAGTATATATAAATACGTTTTTTAAAAACAAAATGCTTGTTCAATTTGTGGATACAAGCATCTGTCCGGTCCTTGCAATCATGAGATACCAAAATCGCTTGATTCAGTTAAGTACCTTGCAGGATGACAAGTAAAAATTTCTGGTTCTCTTGAATATGATGACATTTCTGTATTTTGGTGAAAATCCATGGTCTTCCAACTTTGAGGACTGAAACAGCAACTCAGTAGCCTCCATTACATTCACACCTCCTATATCTTACAGCTCATGAGCCTGGGCTTAGTTTTCCTACATGCTGTACTCCTTTCATTTGCTCTACCTCCCATCTGTACCTATGGTGCTTACCCTTCCACAGCTGATCTTAACATACACATCTTCATCAGAGAGAATCTTTAGGAAGTAGTACTGTGGCTATGGTTGTCCTGGCTGCACCACAGGCCAAGTGAACCAGCTATTAGGCTATTGCTTCAAAATGTTGTCATGTCATGTCTTCTTTATTTCACAAGAGACTATTTATTGTGATCCTTGTCATCCCATAGGATGTGAGGTGGCTGTGTGCCTTGAGTTCTCACAAGTGGTGTGAATGGGACCTGGGTGAAGTAATTCCTGCCGTATCATTGTATGGCTGAAGATCCTAATGGCAAGCATAGCTATATTTCTCCTGGATTATCACTATTTTATTAATCTTTTAAACACTTGAATGGTTGCACAGGCTTGCTGCAAGTTGAGAGCCTTCGGAAAGAGCGAATGATTTGGACATTGTAATGAGAGCACTTTAAATGGCCAAAAGGAATTTATGGAGCAGCCAGCTTGCTGGTTCTTCCCTGACCAAAGTATCCCAGCGTTGGAAGTAGCTGTAGAATACCTTATGTGTTTTGGCTGAAATATCAGTATGATGCAAAGATCTTCCCAATATTTGAGCAAAATGATATGGAGCTAAAATGCCCCTCTGCCCATGCACAGTGAGGGGTACTAGCTGGCATCTGAGCAATCACAAAATTCCTGTGCATCTAGACATAGTATCAGTAGTGTCTGTGGAGGTCTCAGCATTGGGACGAGTCTGGCCCAGTGAAGAACACTTTGACACACTTGAGGAAAGCCTCCCTTGGTCGCAGTTAAAGTTGGACATCCGTTTGCCTGATGCTGCTGCTGCTGATACCTCTGGTGATGTTAGTGGAAGTAAATTGCTGATTGTGACTGTTTCACAAGTAATGCAGAAATTCCATGTGAAGCATCTGTGAAGAACCTGCTAAACTGGAATGAGTGGGAATTTTTTTAATTTTTTTTTTTTTTTATTGGTCTCTTACGTCTCTGGCTTTCTGTTGTTGTGCTTGTAAGCACTTCAAGTCCAGCTCCCTAATAACTTACAGATTAATAACATGCATATTTGTCCAGGAGTCTGGACATGTGGAACTTTATAATCTTATGGTTAATAGTCCTTTGACTTCAAAGTAATATGCTCATTTCAGTGTCTGAATCCTAACAATTTCTGAGTCCAATCTTATATAATATAAAATTATTTGGTTCAAATGATGTCTCCAGTTTCCTTGAGACCAAACCTGTATTCCTCCAAGACGTAATATAAGAACATGTAAAGGCACAAGATTTTGGTCTTCATTGGCATTTGCAATGAAACATACTTGTTTAAAATATTTAAGAGTTGACTAGGCAACTAGATTTGGATTTCAGCTGTCGTTCAGTAAAATCTAGGGGTCTTGTTTGCTTTTTTACTCAGTAGAGAACAAGAGACTGCAGAAGACTGTAGGAAGGCTGATTGTTTTTATATCCATATTTCCCTAGAAAAGATAGATGAAAATAGAAAGCTTGATATTTCCCCTGCTGATGTATGCAGAGATTTTTCTGACTGACAGTGTTAAAATTTATGGTGATCTATTAAGCAATTGTCTTGCTTAATGATATGTTTCAAATATATCTTGACATGTCAGAAATACTTAGCTTTTGTCTTATATTTATTCAGCTTTCTGAAGGACTATGATCTTCCCATAGCAAGAAGGTGCTGTTGAAATTAGAAGCACTAAGGACAGTGGTTTTGGAAATATTTAGTCTTAGGGGTTTTGTTATTTTTTGTTTCCAACAAATATACTTGACCTTCCATACCAGAAGGCTAACAGAGCCAGGTCCCACAAAATTTAAGACACAAATAGGAGCAGTTTGGGAACCTTTGAAACCTTTGCAGGATTTCAACCCCCTCTTAGACAGCATACATGGTTCAGAAGCAAGTTATCTGTGGCATGTAGAATGGGATGCATTTCTTATATTGAAGGGTTTGTGGAATAAGACCCTAATCTGGTTTATTGTGTGGTATGTGAAGGCGAGAGGTCATGTCTGTCATTGCACTTACACAAATAAGTGTGTATTTATTTTCTGCAGATGTATCGGTTATATCAATTCCAGAAGACTATATTTTTAATAGCTGAATTAATCATGTCACATATCTTTGCTATCCAGACAGCTGGTTTTGTTTTCTTTTTGGTATTGATTAGATGATAAGTTGGAACTTCATAAAGATCAACAAATTGAAGACCATTATTTCTAAAGCAATACCCATAAACCAGGGAACGCAGAGACTTGGAGTTCTAAGTCTAGATGCTCAAACTGCAATGCAGGTAACACGCTAGTAGAATAGGCTTTTTTCTTTTGAGGGCACAACAAAAGCAATATTACGTTATAGTAAATTAGTGAATATGTATTTGGGATGCTTCTGGGTCCTGGAAAAGTGACCATTCAAAAGAGTTCAAACAGAATATTTTCTTTCTGTTGTCAATACAAGTATATAAATCCATTTACGTAACTTGGAAATGCTTATCAGTGCATGATCCATTCAATACTTTTCCTCAGAGTTCACCTGGCAGACACTGCTTCTGTTCTCATGAGTTGAGGGAAGGAACACCAACTTCTACACATTCCTCTAGTGGTTTAGTTTATTAGGGAAATGATGCATTTAACACCCCTACAAACAAATCAGTTGTGTCATGGGATATTAACTTTCTCTTGCCTGAATTAATGAAATCTGTTTGAGGATAATTTTTTCCCAACCTCAAGTGCCTTAAATAGAAGGTTATTTTCTGGCAGAAGCAAATGCAGTTCACAGACGCAATAAACTGCAAGGTCTAGTGACTGAACCACAAAATGTTAAAGCTAAAATGATGTTGCATGTTAATTCAGAATTCTCCTCTATGGAATATTCCACAGCAATCAGGCAGCCATGTCAATATTTTGTTTCTCTATGCAGTAGTTTTAGAAGATCCTAACTTCAAAAGAGAGGGCCTGGAGAGGAGGAGGATATAAGGCAGAAGGGGATAAATCTGTCAGTTTTTAGGGTGAACAAATGCAGATATCCACGAAGGAAAGTCTAAATTTTGGTTTTAACATTAACTTTTATACCAGCCACTGTCCAGGGAACCTGTGTAGTAGAGAGTTGACTGCTTGCACTTCTCATTGATATTCTTTAGTGATACTCATACTTGTAGGTCAAGCAAAAGGTCATTCAACCAAAGCAAGAGAGAAGATGCTTGCCAGCCTCAGGTTAGTACTGCCTCTGGAGGTTTATATGTCAGCCACTTGGATTTCATTGCGTACCTTTATTAAATACTAAAGCTACCATGTAGTCATTCAGGAATTAATGAAAACTGTGAAAACTCTTCTTAATTAAAATACTCTAGGCATATTACAGTTCTGATGTATGTGATTGAGAAGATACCTGAATTTTGAACTTTGTATGAATTCTGTGAATCTTTGGCTCTTTCTCAAGAGTTAAACCAGAGATACTTGTTTAAATATCAGTCCGAAACTTGTTAACAAAATTTCCTTGGAAAAAATCCTAATTTCCAAACTGAATATAAAGTACGAGATGTCAGAAAAGCCACACTTCAGATTTTTTTTTTTGTTTGTTTCGTTGCTACCATATTGCCATTCTTAACATTAGTGGGAAATAGGTGAAGCAGTCAGCTGCCAGCATAAATCTCCAAAGGATAGTGCATATTTTCTCCCTCGGCTGCTGCCAGTGTGGTATTTCTGAGTTTACCTCTACAGGAGAAGGTTCAGAAAGGATGTTGGAAGAAGGGTGTTAACAACAACCAATTTGGGTTCTATTCTCCATAAAATCAAGCCTCAATCTTTTAGATTTAAAAAATTCTGCTTTAAAAACATAGAAGACATACCAACAAAAAGGGAAGACTTTTAAGCACTTGAGAGAGATACAAGAATAGCCTCATCTATTTAAAACATTTGACAATACTATGAATTTTTAACTGACATTTTCATGACCATCATTATTTATAAGTACTTTTTAACAAACTGGGAAATAAATTTGAAAATCTGTGGTAGTGCTCTGATGATGAGTGAATTCAAGCTGATCTTTTTTTTTTTTCTTTAGTAACTCAAAGACTCTAAGTATTGAGTGAATGGAGTGGAAAAAAGGAACAGCAAAATAACCAAAATAGTGGAAACTTAAAGGCTTGTATGTGTTCTAATATACCATTATAAAGTTTAGGTTTTGGTGCTTCCACTACAGAATGAAAACATTAGTGTCAGTGGAGAGATTTCCCTCTAGTATTCCTTTAATGATATTTGCTGTCCATGGGAGGTACAGACAGGGAAGCAGGAAAAAGAATTATAGCTGTGATGATAGAACTGCTTAAGGTGATGAAAAGGAATATCTTTGCCTCTGTTTCTTTTCCACTGCTCCAAGTCCTTTAGGGAAATTCTATTTCTGTGTGTTAGCTTTGTGATCAGTGTTTTCTCTTCCTCATTCTGAGCTCAACACAGGAAAAAAATTCCAGCTTATCTGATAATTATTGATATGATATTAAAAAGAGAAGCAGGAAGCAAAATAAAGTAGTACACAATTCTAGGTCACATAAAGAGCACCCCCACCCCCACCCCCCTAGTTATACCATTCAGCCTTCCAAAAATCTGGCTTCAGTTTCATTTGTGAAAGAAGGTTGTAAGCATCTGCTTCTTCTGTTCATTTAGTTACTTCTAAGTGGGAAATGATCAGATATGTCTTTGCCTCTGTTGAAAAATCACGTGAGCCTTTCATTCCAGATGCACAGAACTTTGAGAATCAATTTGATTTATTGTCCCTGTTAATAAATAATGCCATTTAACTATCATGTTAATTAAATAATATTTATTTGGAATTGTTGTTCATTGTGACTCTTATTGCCATTAATACCAAGAGCCTAGTGTTATATTCTGACCTCTTATTAGTAGTCTTACCATGTTAAATAAAAAAAGTCTTTCTTCAATAATTGATAAGATAAAGAAATGTAATGTTCTGCAACTATCTCATTTTTCCTCATTTGGCTCCTTTATAAAGATGCTGTGCAGCCATCTTCCTAAGCAGAGAGCACATTCCTTGCCTAAGGCCAAAACAATTATCTGCCATCATAAAGAAGTTAAACCAGTGCGGACGAGGGGGAGAAAAGGCTTGAAGTGCTAGTTATAAATTCTAGCAGCAAATCAGCGGAGAAGTGAAAAGAATCAGTAAGAGTACCTTCTGAAAGCAAAGCCATGTCCTATTTGGTGTACAAAACACTGGGCTGCAGAGTTAGGACAAGCTGAAAGGGTAAGCGTGCTGCTGCAAGGTCTTTGCATGTTTGCTGTTTTAAATGACTGTGACTTGAAGAGTAGTTTGGCTAAAGATAGACATGGTTTTATATCTCTCTATATAGTTAGACTTATAAAAGGGTAGCATTGCCGACTGAAAACTGTGGCTTGGTATATTTTGAAGGAGTATTTTGACAATGGCTTATGAAACGATTTGTCCTTTACTGTTTTAAGCTTCTGCATTGTTTTAATTTTTTTTTCCAGTTATCACATTTGAAATAATGCATTTGTCACTGATATTAGATATAGGCTTGTAACGAGCAGTACTTTATGAAGCAGCAAAGTTACCAAAAATACACAATGTTGCTTTTATCCATATGATTGCAGAATCTAAGGCCTTAAGAGACATTTGTGTTCTTGCACACATTGTCTGCTTTGCTTTAAGCCAAGTATAAGCATACTAATCAACTTTCTTACTTTTTTATTGTTTTTTTGCCGAAGGATATTTCTCAGGGGCCCATTAATTTTGGGATCACATAGCTGATCTCATGGATAAACTATTTGTTTATGGATGCTGAATGTCTAAATAATCAAGAGACCAGGGTATAAAATATATTATGAAGAAGATTTTTTTTCTTGGGATAGAAAGTTCTAATATGAGCGTAAATATTAGCTGTTAAGTACATTGTCAGGAAGACACAGCTTTTAAATGAAAATGTTTAAGAATCATTTTGCTACAGAATAATGTTGGTTTTAAAAAACTCTTCCCTCTATGCCCCTTCCTGCCCTTCCCCAGCTCTTTCTGGTACAGATGTAGCTAAGGTTTAGAAAAAGCTTTTCTTTTTTTAAAATTTTCTTCTAAAATATAAGTTATGCTCTAGCTGTTTCCCAGACTAGCTGTATCTTTTATTGAGATTTTAAAAAGGTATAGTCACAGTAAGGTTTTTAATTAGAATTCATTTACATTAGTGTTTTTCATTCATTCACTGCGTATGTGATAAGGCCGTGCTGTACCACTTGATCTGTAAATACTGAGGTAAAAGAAGGTCCATGTCTTGTGAGAACAGAAAATCTAACTATAAAGCAAAACACCAGAATCAAACAGAGAAAGCGAATGCAGTAAGATGGTGTCACGATCCTGGCTGGCGCAGTGGGCTGTGGTGTCAGTGTTGTAACAGCCTTTGTTGTGATTCTGACAGCACGAGGAAGGTGAATTTCAAGGGGCTGTTTGAAGACGACTAACTCTTTAGGTTTGCCAGCTTGTAGGATTGTCTTCCCCATTAAATGGGCATTGGAGGCTTCCAGCCTGGGTTGAGAAGTACAAACTGGTATCTTAATGTTGAGGTAGAGAATGGGATAAGACAAGAGGCCTGTGGAAATGAAGAAAGTTTATGTTTATGCAATAAAGAAAATCATGCAAATAAATGGCTTTATAAAAGCTCTGATGGAGTACAGGTGAGCTTCCTTGGGGCTTTACATAGTTGTACTGGGGTTCAGAATGAGAGGGAAGGAAACGCTTTAAAGTTATGCAACAGTGTGCTGCTTCCCTGAGGTGATCCAAAGAATTCATGTTGTAGCAGCCATTGCTAATGGGGTACTGCAGTCTGCTTATCTGTGCTGATAAACCTTTTTTTTGGTAGTAGCCACATTTGGAATGGATTTGAGCAGTGCAAAACAGCACTCATCTAGACCAAAACAAGGAATGCTGCCATGCAGAAATCAGGACGAGCTTTTTTCTGTATAAAAAGATAAGAGCTGCATTTTAGAGATGCTATGCAAAAGGCATCTGTGGACCAACAAGGTGAAGGACTTAGCAGAGGGTATAGTCAATATAATGACTTAAGTCAAGTTTAGAAGGCTGAGCTGCAGGTGGTTATCACTATAGGCAGCAGTCAGGAAAGAGATTAAAAAAAGTGTGTGTGTGGGGGGGGGGAAGGGAAGGTGTAGAATGAAGAGCTTCAGTTGAGTGATAATATAATTGAGATGCATGCAAGACATCCATAAAAAATGGCCAGAGGAAGAGGCTAATAAGATTTTCATTTGGACATGGTAGAACAGAACTGGAATACAGAGGTAGGTTGGCGAGATAGCAGCTTGGAGATGTTATATGAATATATGTTACCTGAGTTTGTAGATGGGACTATGCAGTTATGAGACTTACCTCAAGTACGCTGGTCATGAGGAATCTTGCAGGATGCTGGGGTGAAATGAGAAGGCTCTGCTGAAGGTCACTGAAAGAAAAACTGGAACACAGAAAGAAATTAAGCCATTAAAAAACAAAGGGGGACACAAGGCTTTAAAAAAAAATCTGGAATTTAGATTAGTTAGACTTCAGAAGCTTGGAACATGGGGCACAGCTGATATTAACACAAAATGGGAGAGAGTAGTAGTTGGTTAAGTCAATGCAAACAAGAATGTTTTGGATTTGTTCTTTAAAAAGTCTGAAAGGACCAACAGAAGTTTGAGAGGAGAGATCTAAAGGAGAGGGTGGTTACCTAAGAGTTTGTTTCCTGTGAAGACTGCAGATACAAAATATCTGTTTCCAGAGAATGAAATTAGAGTTCTTTGGTGGCTTCTGATTCTTCAAAATAGGAACAAGATAAATGTGTAAGGAAAGAAGGCCCTATCAAGAAAGTAATTACATTTTCTGTTGAATAGGAGGAGTTTTAATGTTTTTAAAATAATAGATAGTTTTTAAATATGGTGCACAATGTAGCCACAAAGTTCTTTTTTTTTTTTTAAATGCAAGAAGCAAAAGGATTGCTCTGAATTTAACATTTATACTCCTCTAATAAATTTCCATAATTGTTTTTATTAGCAGCATATTTTATACACAGCCTCTCTAACTGCTATAAAGAATCTTCCTTAGATAATAAAAAGATGTCTCTAAATAACTTGGCTCTGACTAATAAGAAATTTGCTTGTTTTCCCGTTACAGTGTTTTAAATAACCTTTTAGAATTTAACTTCACAAAGCTTTGCCAATTTATGCATGTGTATGTAATATCCAATATGTTTTAAATAAAATTTGAGCAAACTTAAAAAAAAAAGATATTTTCATCTATTGTCTTTCTATTCACTTTTCAATGGACTATGTTCAGATAAAACCCATCAGTAATAATGGACTATAGAATTTGTTTTACAAAGTATTCCATGCGAGTTCAGCTATTAATTTACCAGCTGCTATTCTGAAAGCTCTTAAAATCTAGTAACTGCTAGTCTTTACATTAGGGCAACATATGTATGTATATGTAGCAAACTGGATGTATTAAATATCTGTCACATTCAAAAGACAAAGACTGTACAGGAAAATAACTTCTCAGATCTAGGACTTTCCTCATAAATGTGAATGTTTCAGCATTCTCACTCAGAATACCTCAGATATTAAGAAGTTGGAATGTTAGAAGACAAAGCTGAAATAATAAATAAATATAAAATGTCCGTAGTTCTTATCTGTCAGCAAAAAGTACTTTGAAGTATGAGGGTGGTTGAATTTTTGATACACACTTAATTGAATTGATGATCTTAAAGGTCTTTTCCAACCTAGATGATTCTATGAATAGCTTGTGTTAATGTGTCCAAAACACTTGTCAGAAAAGGCAACAGGTATGGTTTTATCAAATTTGAGTATGATAACTATTTCCCACCACCCCAACAGCACTGGTATTATGTAAGCCTGG
This sequence comes from Aramus guarauna, assembly GCA_013400195.1. Taxonomy (NCBI): domain Eukaryota; kingdom Metazoa; phylum Chordata; class Aves; order Gruiformes; family Aramidae; genus Aramus; species Aramus guarauna. Next base: position 529,599 of record VXBL01007953.1, on the reverse strand, counting down.
TTCTTCAGAAAACTCCTGCTTTTAGAACTGAGAATGCCTTTTCACATAAGATAATTGGATCTAGGGTTGTTTACCTGAGATTTTGACAGCAAACAGTTTTGCCCACCCCCACCCCCAAGTTGCTGGGGCAGATTTGCTGGTGTTAAAGTAAATGTTTGGCTTAATATGTTAATAGTAAATGTTTGTGAGTTTTCAATTACTTCTATAAAATGGTCAAAACCTTTTTTGGAGACTAAAATCCCTATTAGGAACCTTGCCCTTTCTCAAACGTGGTGTTTTGCTTTCCAGCTCTTTCAGTAGTTTAGGGTCGTCATTATCATATTGTCAGGTCACCAAGATTCCTGGTTTTATAGTTGTTTTTTTAATTTGTTCCTGCATTTGCAAATTAAGTTTGATTCGTGAGCATGAAAATTAGTACATAATCTAATGCTGTCTTGGGGCAAGTCATAATTTTCTGATGATGTCTGCTGGTTTCTTACTGGAGCTGGAAATGTCAGAGTTTTTCCTTCCATCAGTGAAAACACATTTTTTTTATTAATAAGCACAGTGTGATTAAGATATCTCATAAAATTAATTTAAATGCCTTTCCAGTTTCGTTCACTTAACACAGGGAGAGCAATCTCACATCTGGACCATTGCTGAATGCCAGTGGTTCCAAGCCTGAGCACGGCAGTGCTGTTCTGTTGGTAGAGGATGGAGCCTCGAACCACTGCTGTAACTGCAGTGATTTGCTGTTTCACTGCGCTGAAGAGGGAGGCTGAATATTTGCCCTATTCCTTTGCCCGTAGTTACATTTTCCTCTGTCGTTGGGCAAAACGGATCTGCTCCAAGAAAATTATTTTCTCCAACTTGGAGGAGAAAAACAAAGAGAAGAGCTATGATTCATGCCTCTAGGGGTCCATTAAAATGTATTTTACTCAGAAAGTGTTACAGCTAAATATTCCTATTTCAGTTAGTGAAAGTTCATATTGGCTACAGAATCTTTCAGATAATAATCATCTTTACTCGGAAAGTCCTTGTTTAGTTTTGAGTATGAATTTCAGAGAATTTTATTACAAACATAATGCTTCTGAGATGCATTTGTTGGATTTCAGAACAACAAGGCCACTGGAGAATGCAAAATGTGCCCTTTGTTTAGTGGGAAAGTAGCAGGTGATGACAGCGTGTGTCCCCCTCAGCCCAAGCCTGGCCAGGACCCCATAAGCTGGCTACCACAGAGCAAGTAGAAAAAAGATGTGCTAGTTATTATTTTATGCTTTCTACGAGGAGTTAGTTTTCAGAAGAAAACAGGAAATTAATACCCAAACTAGGTTTTATAGCTTCTCTCTAGCTTCTGAAGTGTTTGTATATAGATGAGAGAGAGAGCGCGCGCGGTATGTTTTCAGCAGTCAACTTCCTGTCACTCATAAATATTTTTTTCCTGAGGGTATCCTCAATCAGTGTATTTTTTATTGAAAAGTTTGCTTTGGGTGCCTGAGAAGGAATGTCAGGCTTACTCAGAAAAATCTGATGCCTGTTGATTTTGATGTCAGAGAGAAAAAGCAAACTTTTCTGTAGATGCTGTAACAAGTCCACCTGATGTTTTTGGATCTAGAGTTCTGAGTTATTAGCAAAAGCCTTTTATAGCATGAACTAATGCAGTATGAAAAGAAAGAGCCATCAAATTGGGTGTTAGGTGGAGAGGGATTTTATTTCTTGAAATGTAATTGAGTTTCCTGGTATCTACCATAGATGACAGTGCCAGTGCAAATTAGATTTTGAATTTCCTTGACTAGGTTTCTGAGAATATCAGTGGTTAACGGTATTTTTCTCAAAAATCTTTTTCATAACACTTACCCTGTAGGAATATTTCTTTAAAAAAATTGTTAATTACAAACTTTTTTAGGTCATGATCATAATGATATTCTCAGGAATGTGTTACAGAATGAACTATTAAGTGACTTGAGCTCTTACACCAGTAGTCAGTTTACTGAGAAAAAAATCAGATAATTCACAGCGTACTATATTACTACAATTTTTCTTAAATCCTGTGCAAATAGTTGTCAAAGATTTTATAGTATTATTAAAATCTGTTTTGAATCTAGGGTCTCCTTCAGGAAAAAAAAATATCAATTATATACTACAAATAAGGATCCCTTGCCAGATGCCATTTAATATTGCCTTTTGATTAACTATAAACCTGTAATATATTTTATGCACAGTGAAGTTCTATGCAGGCTGTTGGAACTGCTGGGTGGTTGCTGCTATTGGTGTACCAGAAGTACAAGTGGAGAAAAGTCTCTTTTTTGTCTGACCTGGTTCTAGAAGAAGCATCAATAACAACAAAAAATTTTGGTGACCAGGAAAATGAAAGATATTGGTTGCTGAATGAGACATTATGTACTACTTTGGGAGGTCTCATAAAGGTTTGGTTGAATGAAAAATTTAAAGGACTGTGTAGATAGGTGGTGCCAAGGGGCAGGAGTACTGCACAAATAAATAGTGTCAAGAAAAGTTAGAAAAGAATAGTGGATTCTCTTAGGTGGAAGATGGTGGGAAGAGTTGAGTAAGGACGTGCAATCAGAAGCAAAATTATGTGACATCTTGGATAAAAAAATAGGCAGCCTATAACTATGAGATTAAGATTAGAATTTACTAGGATTAGAAATGATTTCATACACCTGGAAGGAGGCAAAGCGCTTCAGGGAAAGAGAAGGTGTTGTATTACGGTGTATTGCAAGTAGAATGTAGATATTACCATTGGAAAAAGGTCATTTTTTCTGGTTTCCTGGTGTCACTGAGTGGTAAAGCAAATGGTAGAATTCGTATTCAGAGCCCAACAGTCTTTATGGAGCAGACTGTTACCATCTCTCTTTCCATTGATCAGATAGCTTTTCACTTAGCACAGTGCACCAGTGTCGAAAGATGACAAAGTGATCTTGGAGTCTTGTATCTTCAATATCTGACTTTATGGAAATAATATTTGAACTTCAAGCATGAACAGAAGTATTACGCAATTATGCCATCACCAGCTCATATTTCTTAGTGTTGGGGGATTTATACAATAGTGATTAACTTGTGAAATAGTAAACTACTGCTACCTTAAATTTCTGTGATATTCTCATCTGCCTTCTTTATGAGTAAGATCAAAGTCAACAAGTAATTTGATTTATTACTTTCAATTTGTGTACCATTATCTTTCACCTCATTTCCAGTAATGAGTAAGTTTGGGGGTTCCCTTAATTTTACTGTAGTAAACATTCCAGAACATAAACACTGTGGTTTCTTCTTTCAGAATATTTGAGGTGGAAGTAGGAGAGATTATTTACTATCAGCTCTACAAAAGAGAGATCCTCCTACCATAGCCTGTTCCCTTGGTAAATTTTACCCAACAAAATCTCTTTCCAAGCTGATAACTTACTTGCTGTCATTTTATTATTAGAGAAGTTTCACAGGTGCCTAGCTGTTAAGGCTCTGATATTTTATCAGTTTTAGGTAGTCATAATTCATTTCACTTTTTTGCTGAAAAAAAGATTTATAGTTTGACTGTAGATAGAATCTATAACCCCTTGTACTGGGTCTGGTTGTGGTGGAGTTAATTTTATTCATAGCAGCCTGTATGGTGCTGTGTCTTAGATTTGTGACCAAACCAGTGTTGATAACACACTAGTGCATTGGCTACTGCCGAGCAGTGCTAGCACAGCATCAAGGCCTTCTCTGTTTCTCACTCTTCCCTCCAATGAACAGCTGACCTGAACTCACCAAAGAGATATTCCGTACCATATCGTGTCATTAAAACTAGGGGGGGCGGGCAGTTTTTCCAGCGTAGCCGTTACTCAGAGAGCGCCTGGGCATCGGTCTGCTGCGGGAAGGTGGTCAGTGATTTCCCTTTGCACCACTTGTGAGGATTTTTGGTTTGAGTTTTTTTTCATTTGTCATTTGGAGTTTTTTGGGTTTGTTTGGGTTTTTTTTGTTTTGGTTTCTTTTTTCTTCTTCCTACTTATTAAACATTCTTTATCTCAATTCACTTTTTTCTTCTTCTTGCTTTTGCCCTTCCTTTTGTCTCCTCCATTCCACTGGGGAAGAGTGAGCAAGCGACTGAATGGGGAATTAGGTGCTGGTTGGGGTCAACCCATCACACCCATTCTTCAGACACTGGGTATAAAAACTGTTCATAGTGTCAGAATCTGGAAAATCTGTCCATTTGTCTTTTCCTTTGAGAACAGTTAATCCTGCAATCCTATTTAAGAACAAAGTGTATCTTTGGTTATTCGGTGGTGTCCTTCATCTTACTCGTTAGGGTGGCTAATACATTTGCCTTGTATTATGGTCATTTGTTTGAATAAATGTCATCATTATATTGATTAATATCCAGACTTTCATAAGACCCATAAAATTTCCTGTCTAAATTCTGAGTCCTATTTTCAGTGATGCAGAGCAACTATTTTTCATATTTAATACACTGAAAATAACTTTGGAACAAAGGACTAAAGGAATGGAAGAAACTGTTTGAAAATTCTTTTATTCTTTCTTAGGTTGGTTTTTTTGTGGTTTTTGTTTTGTTTTTTTAAATAAGGCCAAAACATCATGTAAGAATCCAGACAGCTGCTTAAATCCTGGCAACAGATGTTTCCCCCTTATTGCATGGTGGAATCATTGTTGGACACCCACAACCTCTCTAGTGATGGAAACATCCAGTGTAGCTGGGTGCAGATTTCAGCAGACCTGAGCTAGACTGAAGATTTAGGCAGAGTGTGATTGATGTGAACTTGGTACATAGATGCTCATGCCCCATTTTGTTGTCTATGCTACTCTCCACTGAGCACGTCTGGCAAAACTTAATGTGAGAGCCATAAAGTCTAATGTGTCTTTTTGATCCAACTCTGGCCATTTTGCACAAGAGACAGCTCTGAAATTTAGGATCAGTAGGGCTGAGGCTACAGCAATCTAGCAAGAGGGGGGGGGAAAAAAAACAAAAAACAAACTCCAAACTTGTCTCTGAAATGCTTCTAACAAAGGGGCTAAACTCTTTACATCTTTTTATATAAATGTGAATTGTCAGATCATCTGTGTGACATGATAGGTTAGGTTATGACAGTTTCAGCAAAGAAAATTTTACTTGATCAATTTGTTGTTTTCTGAAGAGGATAAGCCTTGAATAGTTTCTCTCTCTTGTTAAGGACTCAGCCCCGAGTCCTGTGTATCTCATGCCCCACTATCTAGTGCCCAAACACAAATGAAGAGAGCACTTTAGATGGCATCTAAAATGTTTTAACTTTGGTGGATCCTTACTGGCCTCAAGCTGACTATGTTTCCTTGTTCTCAGCCAGTCCTTTGGTCCTTGGTTTGCTTTTGTGGCACAGTGGGAAGACTGGGTCCCGTGCCTTGCGGGTGACAGCAGCAAATAGTTTTCCCACTTCAGGGAGCTGCTTCTGACTTTCTCCTATGTCAGCTGTTAAGTCTGATACCCTGGGGCACAGGCTACTTTCAGCATCTTCTCCTTTCTGGGCTCAGCTCCAGTGGTGTTTAGCTCCTCCTGCCAGTGTTTTCTCAGCACAGACTAGAAATGGTTCTGCTAAGGTGTCAGTCTGATTTTGCATGGCAGCTCTTGCTCTTCCTCTTCTCTCTTGGCTCAGTGCATGGGCTTAGGTGGTGTCAGCACTGTTTAAGGCACTGTTTCTTAAGCTCCTAGCTAAAGCATGGAGGACAATCAGGGGATTAGGCCCAGCCAGCATGGGTTCATGAAAGGCAGGTCTTGCCTAACCAACCTGATTTCCTTCTATGACCAGGTGACCCGCCTGGTAGACGAGGGAAAGGCTGTGGATGTTGTCTACCTGGACTTCAGCAAAGCCTTCGATACAGTCTCCCACAGCATGCTCCTAGAGAAGCTGGCGGTTCATGGCCTTGATGGGTGTACTCTTCGCTGGGTTAAAAACTGGCTGGATGGCCGTGCCCAGAGAGTGGTGGTGAATGGAGCTAAATCCAGTTGGCGGCCAGTCACAAGCGGTGTCCCCCAGGGCTCAGTGCTAGGGCCGGTCTTGTTTAATATCTTTATCAACGACCTGGACGAGGGGCTCGAGTGTGCCCTCAGTAAATTTGCAGA
>VXBL01007953.1:476802-511418 GCA_013400195.1 Aramus guarauna | reverse complement strand
TTTTTTTTTTTTTTCCTTATGGGATTAACTTCATGAGGTAGCTGTTTGCTATGACAATATTGGTTGCATATTGATTTCTGGATTGTCTTATATGAGTCATCACTCATCTAGCAAGTCTTTGAATAAATTTGTTTTATTTGTTGTAAATACTGTCTCTGATAAAATTACATGGTTATTTTCTTTTATCAATTATTTATGGTGTACAATAATCATCTATCCTAGCTGATAAGTATATCATAATACATACATGTGACTACTGATAATTGCTGCATTATAGGATGCTGAAAAATGCAATTTCATCTAGCCAAGGTTGGTATCAGATTGTACAGATCATTCTAGGGCTGTTTCCTTTTTTTCCATTTATTTTTCTCAAATCACTATTATTTTCTTTCAGTAATCTAATGGTATAATTATTGCTTGATTCATAGCCTACTAAAGTCAATAGAAATATCCCTGTCATGTTCAGCCAGCCTGAATTATTTCTTACATGTACACCTTTTGCTTAAAATACTTTTTCAATCACAAGCTAAATACTGTTCATGCTGTACAGGTCAAAACCTTTTCCTTCCTCTCCCTCTCTCTTTGAATTTTAGATTACAGTTCCGACTGAAAGCCCTAAAAAGTCAGTGGAAAGACTACTTTTTACTTAGAAGACAAAACAAGAAGGAATAAAAAACTTATGTAATTAAAAGAAACAAAATGTCTGAATCCTAGATGGAACAACTGCAATGAATAAAAGTTAACTTTCAGTGAATAAATGTATATATTCATATGTGTCGTAGAGGGATTTTTTCATTGCCACCAACAAATTTTCTGCTGGACTGTCATTGAGACATACTTTACATTACATAATTCAACTTATGTAGAGGAATACTTGGTAGTGAAAATATCTGTGGAAGTATTTGTCATATGAAAAAATATGGAAGGTTATGCAATGTTGCCTCTGTGCAAATGATACTTCCATTCCCAGTTCCTATATTACAAATGCGTAATTCAAAATAATTGAGTCAAATATAGTTCTAACACTTGTATGTTTGCTACAAGTTGTTTCAGAGCCCAAATATTTATACTTTGGTTACTTTCTGGTTGACAGCTTCCCACAGATCTGATACCAGCGTTTTATCTTGAGTGGCAATTTTTTGTCAGCATTCTTTTTCTTTTGGTTTCTTTGAAGAGAATGTAATTTGAAATTATAGTTTTAAACAATGTTCAGTATACATTAGTTGGTGCTCAGTATTGTTTGGTAGACAAAGTGCTGACTGTAGAAGCTGTTCAGTTTTTCTTCTTGAAAATATTGTCACGAGTTGTAACTTGCCAAAATAATGGTTAACCAAAGAAAATACCATGCTAATCTCCCTTTCTGCATGTGTGCTACCATTGTGGGTGAAAGGAGGACAGAGAAGGAAAGTGGAATAAAGTGGTCATCTTGAACTAATGTTTCTGTGCATCACAATTTCAGAAACTGTACCATAACCCATCATCTTTTCAATGCTATTCTCTTCACCCTGGAGCTACTTTCATTCTTACTGGAAATCAGTGATAAAATGACTGCGTATATGAGAATGCATTTTGCTGTTAATCTAGTGGTTGGCAGTTTAACCAAGTATTTATGTGGTTCTTCAAGGAGGTTTTGCAATCACCTTGTTCTGGCATGAGCGCATTGCCAGCATAACCAAAGGTGGGTATTCCCAAGCTCACTCGTACACTGCCACAGAGGGCTCTGGCTGGTGCAGCATAGACCAGACTTCATAGTGAAATGAAGGGAGAACCAGGCCCTTCCTTGGTACTTGTCAGCAAGATGCCGTGAACATCACAATGGCTGTAGAAGTGGTAATACCTCGTGGGAGGCCTTGTTCTGTAAGGATTTGGAGGAAGCACCTTATTTTCTGACGACTCCATTGAATCAGTAAAGGACAACTTTTAATGAGGTCAAAAATGGTGAATCTCATTCACCTCATCTGATCTGGACATAACACGGGGCCATTTTAGAAAAGTGGAGTGGAGTGAGATGTATTATGGAGAGGCTTGAAAACAGAAAGTCTCTTAATGTTGTTTAGTTCATGTTCTCTGAGAAATAATTATCTTTCATCTGTTAGCAAGGCGGTGTGTCAGGGTGCTACGCCTATCTTGATATATTCTCTGACTTCAGAACAATATCATCAAGCCCAGTTTAGCAATTTTTTTTATAGTTTTTGTCAATCTGTTCTGTTAGGCAGACCTGATGTGTGTATTCAGAAGGCTGATGTTTGTCATTCACCTTATTATTATTTGCCAGTTTACAGGACATCACTTACCAATTCCACCAAGATGATAGTTGAAAGCTAAGCTACATTTACAGGAAAACATTTTTAAAGTATAATTATAGCTAGAAAAATTACTGGTTAGCTCATTAACTAGGAAGTTATAAAGTTGCTGAAATTTACCTGAACAACACAGCCTTGTTCTTCTCCCTTAAAATAAATAGTTAATTTCTGTTGTCTGCAGAGCAAGACATGGCACTACAGTATTTGCTTTGCATATTTACTCTTTATATGTAAATTTTGGCCATGAATTGTACAAAGTTCAGCTTTATAATTCTGTTAATAAAATATCCAATCATTCTAACTAAACTTACAGTCAGCCACTATTTTTGCTTTGCCAGTGGTACTGGCTTCAATCATCTGATAGTCTGATTGTGCTCTTTCCATGCTTTTCCAAATGTAATGGAATTTAAACATCCTATACCATGGAAATTATAAAAACAATGAAAGAATTTGCAGGAGATGTTATTGAATATGAATAGAAATATGAGAGTGTAGCACTGTGTAATTAAAACCTTTTTTGACATGAAAGTATTTTTTATCATTCAAATGATTTTTTGGTCTTGTGTCAAGACAGCATTTATTTTATTTTACAAATAATGAGGGGATGGGAAAATTACCTTTTGCCGTGGTAAAAGCACAAGCAAACATCTCTGAAACACAACTAGACAAAATAATACTGTAAAAGTTCATCTTTGCATACTCTTGCAGCTCTTCAATCCAAATTATTGTTTTCCTTTTATTTAAATAATTCTAACATACAGGTTCTTTGCTATTGTTTAGTTGTAAATCTAATAATATGATTGGAATGGCTCAATAATCTTCTGTCTCAAGCTTTTCTTCATTTCTGATTCATTGTGTCTATTATTAAACCCAGCTGTTGATGTTTTTTGAACAAACTGATTTCTGAATTAACTCTGCATTGTGTTCTATAATAACGCCACTTCTGAATTATCATGGGCTGCTCCCAATTTACTTTTAGATAATTAAAGGCTGCCTTTATTTCTATCCAAGTTGCCTGTTTTATTTCCCAGAACACAAGGATGTGATTTCATTCACGCTGCTCTAGGGGTCTGAAGTTGATAATAATTTTTCTACATCTGCCCTCATCAGTGTCATCTTCCAATATATGATGCTCCAGCATTATTCCTTGGCTTTACTCATTAGCATTCACAGTGTTGGTGCTGTGTTGTGTTAGTCTGCCACAAGCCATTCCCTGTTGTTTTCCTGAGAAGTCTGTACCTTCATGCTTTGGAATAGCCTTGCTTTCTAGACTGCATTCCTTTTCTTTTTATTAACTTTTATTCACATAAACTCTTTCTGTGTCACGATTAGTGATACCTTAAAATCATGCTTTCTCTAAATATTTGAATAGACTGTGTATAAATGATTATAAATGTCGTTGGGATCATCGTCATTGGGTTCTCTTTTCTGCAAAGTAAACTGATATATTTTTTTTTACTTTAAAAAAGCAAAACAACCCAAAACAGTTGTACTTCAAATCAAAGACTGACCTATGACATGCTTTAGTATGGGATCAGACATAATATATAATTTTCTTCTCGCACCAGCTTGTGTCATTGCTAAATACAATAGGAAGACTTTCTAAATACAATAGGAAGACTTTCTAAATAAAAAAGGGGGGGAAAGTAGAGGATTTACAGTAAACCAAATTTAAAAGAATTATCTTGTTTATCCTGACAAAGGTTCATAAAAAAGAGCATTTTAGGTTCTTAATAGCCTTTTTAAAATCAGTATTAACCTCAATTCATGAAAGTTTCATTTATTTCCCCTTGGTAAGAACAAGAATTTTAATATGATCCTACTGATTTTTCTCTTGCCAAGGTGAAATTCCTGTGACTTATTCCACATTTAGTAACTGAGATCTTTATGGACTGGTTTCTTCCCTCTGTCATTTTCTGAGGGTCCACTTGTGGTACTTTTAGATGTAGTAGTAAAGCTGAGCAATGGACTTGGCAAACAATGGTCCTTATCTTCCTAATAACTAGGATTAATAAAAGAGGGTGGGAATTTGAGGTATGAGACATGTATCTATTTGCTCAATAATGTAGTAGCAAATTCTTTTTTGGCTTTTGTATTCTTCCAGGTTAATGTTGCCTTCACAGAGCAACTTTGTGGTTCATGTAAATGTGTACGAGTAAGTGAAATCTTTGAACCAGTGGCGGTGTGTTAAGTTTCTGTTTACTTCATTACTTTACATACAGGATTTTTATCCATTATTCCTCAAGAGGCAGCACTGTTAAGATGCTGTGTAAAATTTTCAGACAAGTGCTGAGGTACTTTAACAAAAAAACGTGTCTTATTTATGATGTGTCAAATTACTGTTCTGAGAGTAGACCTTTTAGGTTGCATTCAGCCTTTAATTTGACTGAATTTAAATAGCATAAAATGCCTTTTAGTTGGAACTTGGCTTGCATATTATAACTCTCATTTCAATGAAAAACATTCAGATGCAAATACGGTTTGTTTGGACTGAGTACAAATGCCACTATCATGACTGATGAAGGCTTTTGATCACACATCTACAAACTGAAACCTTAAAAAGGAAGAGGCTATTTGGACTGGCATCTGCAGTGCCATGAATTATTTAGTTCCCATTATTCATAAATCTCTTTGAAGAGAAGGCTTATGAAGCCTTTAAGGAGGAGTAGTCAGAGTTGTGTTGCCAGTTTCTATTTATGCTGTGACTGACTGCATGTGCAGACTTCCTCTAAACTGCAAGTTGTGCTCAGTATGAAAGAGGTACATGTGCAAACTTCTCAGGAACGGCCCCGAAAGGTTTCTTTGGTTTCCCGGGATAAGAACGGGGATGCCTCTGTTGTTACCACCTTTGACGTACTCCAAGAGATGGGCAAGGCAAGTGCGTGCCAGTATAATTTGGTGAACTACCCAGTTAGCTGCTAGGGACCTGGTTGAATCCTGCAGAGCACATGTTCACAGCTGGAGTTTGTTCTGCTGCTCATTCACTGAACTACAAATCTCTTTTGGCTGTGCTCCGACAGCAAAACAAAAATAGCAACATCACCCTCCTTTTTGCGTTCTTTCGTTCAGAAGCCTTTATTGTACGATGCTTTTGCTACAAACGGGTGACATTTCAAAATGTTTCCTCTATTTCCAGCAATGATTGAAGCTAAACACTATACATAAACACTATTCTGCTATAAAGGGGGTTTGCGTGCTTGTTTAGCTCATTGTAATTGTGTAATAATCTTTTCTAGAAGATGCATGTTGGCAGAGATGTGAAGGAATGAGTTAGAAATACCCATTAGTAACTCATTTATCTGCCTTGCGGACTACTTTAGTGTTTGGGTTTTTTTCCTTTNTTTTTTTTTTTTCAGGAGAGCTTCAGTTTGCATTACTGAGGAATACCTTGGATAAGTATTTGTCTGATATGTGTTCTTCTGGGATGCTATAAAACTCACATTATGAATCAAAATACTATAAAGACTCAACATGCAGGTGTTGTATAGCTCAGAAATGTACAGGATTCACAAATCATTTCTTTACTATAACACTTTTTTCATTATAGAAGTAGTAAGAATATTTTATTTCAGAAGTCATAAATAAGAGGATTATCCCAAGAATCACATCATTTCCTGTAAACAGTCACTTTGACTGTAGTTAGTTTCTTTAATTTCCTAAAATAATATTATTCAAAAGTTTCTCAAAAGTGTTCCATAAAAGTGTTACCAACTTTCATTTTTCAATTGAGTGTACACATTACTCTAACTTGATTTCACTCATTGTTCAACTATACCAAAATGCATTATACTTTTCAGGCAGTAATGGATATGTATACACACACACTTCTATATGTTATATAGTGTATTATATATATCTCTCGCACATATATTGCATTGTAAGTTCTTTTATAGAATATAATAATGGATGTTCTATAAAGCTATGGATATTGAATGAATGAGTTTATACAACATAGAATATGATTATCTTATATAAAAGAATATATTAAAATAATATTTACGCAATAGCTGTTACATATAATATGAAATATGTAAAATATAAATAGGAATATATTCATATTCTTGTAAATTCTGGGAGTATTTTCACTGATGTGAAAGGAAAATGAAATATGAGAAATGTGACAAATATATGCTTGTTTGCTATACATAAGAAAGATTTTTTTGTTTGGTTTCTTGAGGTGAGTAGTGTAACAACCATGTGGCAGTGTTAGAAGGAAGGAGAACAGGCAGAGACCATTGTAGTGATAGTAAGGAAGTAATTATTAATAAGATATGAAAACTTTCCTGTTGTGTTAAGTATTCATTTACAGTTACTGTAGAGTCTTAGTCTATCTCCTTACATACTATGTCTCTTATCACTTTAGAAATGCTTTCTCAATATTTGAATGCTGAAAATACAGATAACTGGAGTTTGTAATTTTGAGACTTCTGTAATAGTACATCTCGTATGTATTGGGTTCTCTGAGCTTTCTGATCTGGATCTTTGAATTTAATCTTCTCCCCTTCTTTTCACTTAATCGTGGATTTTATTTTTTTTTCCTCTTCTCTCTGGTTCCATCTTTTTTACTACTCTGGTTTTTAGCTGTTGACTTTGAAGAACATTTTCTTTTGTCGTCTATTTTTAAATTCATCTTAATATATTAACTTGCTACATCTCCTAGACTAAGTTTTTAAAGATCCTGTGCTATCTACAAGCTACGATGCTTCAGTCTTTTCATTCCACCAATGCGGCAGAACTTGCAGAATGATGTTTTTTCTCATTTCAGTTATTTCTAGCAGTCATTCAGAAGCTCTCATTTGGCGCTGTCTCTACAGTGGACCATGTACCATCATTAGTGTGTTTGCTTGCCAGGTGCATATACTGACTATACTTTGACTGTGTACACATACCTGGTAAAGATATTCTCTAATAAGTCCTTATTTTGATGACTCATAGACAGAGCAGTTCATGAAATGCATCTGGTCTATTTTGGAGGTATGGCCAACATGTACATCTAAAGACCAGGAGTGATGAAAGGCCCCAGTACAGAACAAAGCTGTGACAACCACATCAACAGCTCATGTCAGTGATCTGTGGATGTTCTTGTGAGACTGGAAAGCTGTGAGCTGCCCTGTCTGAAACTAACTTAAATGAAATGCAAGCTGAAGAGACTTTAAATATCAATGTAATTTTCTGATGTTAATTGCTGACCACCTAAGCAGAGCTTTTCAGTGCATCAGTTTAGTCTCTGGTGTTAAAAATCACTTTTTTTTTTCTTTTTTTTTTTTTTCTTGCTGCAGAAAGTTTCCAGATTACATATTCCCCCACAGAGACTGCTTCCAGCTTCTTATATACCAACTCTATAGGCATATTATTGCATGTAGTAACCTGAGAATGATATGGAGAGCCAGAACTACTAGTAGCTGCTGTAAGAGCTACTCTTACGGGTCAACTCTTAAATGAATCTTAACTATAAACAATTTCAGTAGAGTGGCAATATAATTAAAGGAGTAATAGAAATACTTTTAATGCTCAGATCAAAGAAAATTTGGGCTCAGCTCAATATTAAGAGTATTATATTTGGAACAATTATAGATTAATTGAAACTATTTTTTTTTTTAAAGCTCCTTTAACAAAGTTGTAATTCTGGATTTAATATTACTTTCTTTTCTGCCTGAAAAAATCTAATGGCTGTTATATGAGTTTTCAAATTCTGAATATTCAGGCATATGCTTGTAGATTCTGCATATTCATTCTTTCAGTATCTTTCTGATAAAGAACTATTGGCTTGTATTTCTTTATACAAGAAGACGGGGGAGTGGGGTGGGTGTAAAATCTTAAGTCTGGAATTGTGAATTTTCTGAATTTGTGAATTTTCAGCTGTAGTTCTTATAACAATGGGAAAGTTACAGAATAGCTGACAACTTTTACTGCGTTGGTTTGTATATTTAACGCATATATACATTTAAAACTATAGCAGGAGATTAGAACTATATACAGGAAATGAAATGTTTTTTAATATGACTAGTCGATTGTGAATTTAATGCATGTAGTGCGGTAAAATTTCAAAGATGGTGTAAGGTCAAAAAAGATCTATAGTAAGTATTAAAGTTATCTCTGGACAGCGCATCCTTATAAAAATAATTTCTCATTTACATGTCTTAACCAAGCTACAAAAATAAATCTTGCTCAATATAGTCTTGCCAAGGCAACTTTTCACCTTGTGAGCTCTAGTAGGCATCAAATTAGATATTGGCTGCAAAATAGAGTGGCAATGAATCTTTTCTATTTCCAACACTGAAGCAGAGTCCTTTTCTGTAAAGCCAGATATAAAGAAAAAGTTAGTAGTTAGCCTTATTTTTAGTATGACTATGAATAGCAGATGATAAATTACAGTCAAATATTCAAACTTTAGAGAGTATGCAGTTTTAGTTAATTTTTTTTTTCTTACAGTTTACCCAAGTTTCTTGAACTGTCAGAAGAATGTAGAAAAAATGGCAGTAAATCACATGAAAAAAAAATAAAAATTAAGAGTTCTTTTTGAATATTACTTCACTAATAGCAATATGATCAAGTTGAAAGATTTACTTTAAGTTCCCCATCATCCAAACTGGGTGCAGATGCAGTAAATAATTTATATGGAAAGCACTGTATCATCCTACCTTGTTTCTGAGAATAAATGACTAAGTATGTATTTGAAACTGAGTTGTTTGAGTGTAGTTAGTACTACTTCAGCATAAGTTTTATTTTGCTCTTTAGAAGTCTTAACAAAACACCGTGATTGATTTGCTATTATGACTTCACCGCTTTTATCATAGAGATAAATGATATTTTTTATATTTTGGTTAGAGTACAGATGTTTAAAGATTTTTAATTTGCTTTGATAAATTAAAAATTGTTGAGAAAAAAGTTTCATTCCTCTTCAGAAATGAATACATATTTTTAATATGTATAACTATGATCCATTTTTAGTTAAAATAAATTTCACCAAATAATTATCATCACATACAAATAGCTATTTGCAGCAGTATTATATATAATCCCTCAATTGTGAAGGTATTTTAATGTGTCTAAATTATCCTGTAAGCCTCACTCATTCCAAAGGACTCATTATGTTCTATAATATGGAAACCCACTCTCTAGAAGATCTCAAAAGGAATGGCTATAATGCATCAGGTCAAGACAAGGAATAAAGTTTTCTAGTGTATTTCTTGACATGACAACTGCAGTGGTTGCAAGTGGTGATGAAGCAAATTGTGTAGAATTTTTAATGGCTGAATAAAATCATCACTGAAAAGTCACAGCTGAAAATTCCATTCTCCAACTGAAGAAGAGCTTAGAATTAGAACTTATTTACTGACATCCATTTAAACATGAAAATCCTATTGATTGAGCTCTGCACTTTATTATAGTATTTTTTTATCAGTTTTGTCAGTTACTTAAGTTTGTCTTGGTATGCCTGGAAAAACCTAAATTGATAATATTTAGGGAATAAAAAAAAAAAAAAATCTTATTTTTCTTTTTAAGGTTTTAATTCTCTGTCCTTGGAGACATGTGCTTGTTTCCACATGCTTCAATTGCTGTCCCAGTGGCCCTTAATACATACTTTAACTTTATTAAGAAAGCATTTCATACAGATGATCTATTATGGATGTGATGTAACACTTTTTATATGGAGCTCCCATGGGCTGTGATATTAAAAAAAAATAAAATAGGGAAAGTAACCATGCAATAAAAGCCAGTTGCCTTCTCAAAGCCTTCTGAGGGTTTAAAGCGGGTGTGATTTATTTGTATGTAGAGGTAACTTAAGGAGAATCCTAGCTGTTTGTCTGCCTACCTAGCTCCTTGCTCTTGATTATAATGTTTCTGATTTCACACTGGTTGTATAAGGGCTTATTTTCAAATACAAAAACTGTGAAAGCTTTGGGGGTTATCAGAGCTGTAGACTCTGAGTGGAAAATAATGTATATAAGCATAGCAGACTAGGAAAATGTCTATTTGTAATAATGTAAAATAGCATATACATTAAAAAAACAAAAAAACACAACAAAAAAAACCCAAACCCAAAAGCTAACCGCAAACTAACATGAGACATGAACGTCACAAGTTGCTCTTGGGTTGAGCAAAATGGACAAGGCACAATTTGAGATGTTTTACATGCATTGATCTGCAGATGTGAGAAGAAACATAAGCTCACTGTTTACAGCTGCTTGTGCCCAATCGCAGTAACATGATGACAGCCAATTTGCGCCTAGGTAGTTTGCTAAGTGTATCCCAGTAGGATCTTTTTCTTTCTACTCTTTCTGGAGACCTGACATAAGCACAGAAGTTTGGCTAGTATGTGGGTACACACATTTTGCATGATAAGCAGCTTCGATAGTGTGTCTGAGGTGCTGAATGAATATCAAAGCTTTTCAAATATTTAGTTTAAGTTTTGCAATAACTGTAAAAAAGATCTGAGAGCAGAACTGAGTATTTGTATCTCTGCCTGACGTACACTTTCAGCCTCGTGGAGTTCTTCATTCTACTACTTCAGAGTTGGTTTTATACACACTTCTTAAAACATTGTTACCTTGATAAAATGAAATACAAAAATTGTATTTACTCTTGTTCACAAACTGTATTATTTATTTGCAAGTGAAATTAGTGTGGTGTTTTATGGAAACCAGATTTATGACGAAATTGCTTTCTTGCAACTTGCATTGCTTGTAGAAGTTACGTGTCCAGCTGTATTATATCATGCATAAAGTCGGCATTTTGGGACAGGCAAATCATGTTATCTGGATGCCTTTAAGAGGAGCCTTCAGGGCATGATTATACTCATCTTCTAGTTTCACTATACAGTAATGTACTGTGTTATGTGTTTCTAGCTGCTAATGTGAATCAGCTACAGCTGGAATCCTGAACTCTACTGATGTTTAGAATATAAGGTTCTTCTGCTGATCTCCATCAGGCCAGTTTTAACGACTATTGAGAACAAAATTATTATATTTATAGGCTACTTATCAGAAATAAAATGGAGCTGCATGTTCTTCAATATTTTGCGATTAGTGTCATGTAATAAAAGTTATAGCATGTGATAATCTAGTTGCAGTTTTAAAATAGTTAATGTGTTTACAGCGTATTAGAAAGTTTGAAAGATGCTTACAGTCATTTTAGCTTTTCCATTCCAGTATATGAATTACTTTTCATTATCTGGGTTCAGTAATTACTATTTTACAAATCTATATTCTGTTGGGTTGGAAAGGAAAGATTCTGAACACTGGAAAATATTCTGTCATTACCTGGCATTGAATTCTAGAGCAATAGGATAGGGGAAAACCAAAATGCAGGAACCTGTGGTCCTTTGTGACATTGCCTTTCAAAGCTTCACCAAGTCAAATTTAATTTAATATAATGTAATAGAGTTTCTAGAGTTGCGGTGTCCTATAAGGAAAAGTCTGCTTTAAAAGCAGCTTCTCTAAATACTGCTTTTTCTCACTGAGCACAGTAAGCATGCAGAAGCTGCTGTTTTGATTTTCTGTTTGTCATTTAGTAACAGAACAGTCGACTGGTATTGCCCAAGACGTATGGGCAGTTTGTAGTTTTGCTAGCTACAGTAGTATATAGTAGTGTTTTATCATTTGGGTCTGCACATTAGCTTATGTAGTTTGTCTGGCTTGCCTACAGGTTTTATAGTGTAAGAGGGAGGCTAGGTAATATGGATTAGTTTGTTTTAA
Source organism: Aramus guarauna (assembly GCA_013400195.1). Lineage (NCBI taxonomy): Eukaryota > Metazoa > Chordata > Aves > Gruiformes > Aramidae > Aramus > Aramus guarauna. The sequence goes on along the minus strand of VXBL01007953.1, from coordinate 499,417 downwards.
AAACAAGTTGCTTATTTATGTTTTTTGAGGTTTTTTGCTAATTATGGGCTGAATGTAGACACACTGAACACAACTGAAGTCCATTATGACCTTGTTAGCCTTGCTACTGCTGTCAAGAATTATTATATTCTTCGATAGAGTACCAGATACACAAAAATAACATGGTACAGTATGTAGCTTTGAGATAGATTTGTACTTTATAGATTAACAGTCATGTTAGTAGTTATTTGTGGAATTGGAGGGGTGTATTAGTTTTCAAGATGACCTTAATAAATGGAGGAAGTAACTTTAAAGCAACAGAATTTTCTGAAGACAAGGGTGAAGTCCTGTATACAGAAAGGACAAAATAAATATGTGAAACCAAAATGGTCAATAGGTAGGTGTACAATACAGAGAAGAGGACTAAGGGGTTATTGTAAGCTTGAACACGATGTGATGCTGTTCTGTGGAGTGCACAGCCAAAGAGCTAGGTGGAAGTAATTATTCCCCTTTGCACTAGTGCCACCTTGGCTGGATATCTTGCCTGATTTTAGATTGGTGTAGATAAATTGTTGAAAATCCAGGAGAAAAAAAAGGAAAGACAATAAAGAGGAAGTCGACATATTTTATTTAAGACAGCGGAAGAACGTGATTGTTTAGGTGCAGAAGAGAAAGGACAGGTCTTCAAATATGCAAAGGGTTACATTGAAGAAGTATGTGTTCTGTTGTTATTTATACTCATGGAAGGTATGAGAACAGTTAAGTAATTGGGCTAGTCTCCTACGTGTGATGGTTAGGTCATATGTCAGGAAAACAATTTGCCATTGAGAGGACAACTGTGCACTAAAAGAGATTACCTGGAGAGCTTTTGGAGTCTCTGTCTCCAAAGGTTTTAGCAATATGTTAGGCAATCTGTTAGAAGTCCAAACACAATTCATACTGCTTCAACCCAGAGGATGCAGCACTTGACCTCTTCATGACCCTCCCAAATTTGCATTTTTGTCTCCCTTTCAATTGTATTGTCAAAAACATATTTTATGTTCTAAGAGGAAAAATTATTGCGAAATCACTATATAGATGTACAATACCTATTATATAGCATATATACAATATGTATTATGTTACAATTGCAATAAAAGAATTTTTTTCATTGCAAAATCACATGCTTTATTTTGCATACCAGTTCATTTGTAGTTTTTCTCTTAAACCCTGAGGGAAAAATTTTATTAAGTTGTCAGAACCAAAAAGATTCATGTTTTTTTGAAGATTAATCAATGAGTTCAGTAAGCAAAATATATGTCTCTCTGAGGGAGATTACCTGATGTCATCTTAGGAACTTGTGTTGTGCATGGAATGATGCAAAGATAGAAGAAATATTAGAAGGTTGCATGTTTGAAGTCTATATAATTACATATGCATGACCACATAGATCTTTAATGGTTATACAAATAAAGAGATGAAGACTTATCTAGGAATATATGCATTCTGATTATATCTGCAAATGCCACTAACTGATATTTTAGAAATCCATGAGAAGAGTGTACAGAACTTACGTATAAAAAAGATTATTCACTATAAAATGCAAAGGCATTTCAATAGCGGCAATCAAATGAGAAGTCAGAAAATAAGAAGTAAACAAATTTAGCCATGAGGATGTATCTAGGTTTTTTAAACTGTATCCTAAAGAACTCCCAAGGTCCCATGTTTCTCTGTCATCTGTTGGCCACTCTTCAAGACTGGGCTGCAATGCAAGAGACTTAAAATCCCACAAAGAATTTCAGGTGATGAAATTCTTTCTCCTTCAGTGGCTTCTGGAAAACACTGTTGTTGAAAAGGAGGCAGTGAAGCATACTGCATTACAGCACCTACTGGTATACTTGCTTTGAATGGGTTTCTTAGTCTGTGAGAGCCTAATAATTTGCATTATTCTCTGGAGAAAATGATCCTGCTAAGCCTTCTGTCGCACAGAGGAGCTTTTCAGTCAGAATCAGAGCTGGCATTTAGGTGACCTAAATGACCAGTCATAATTCATCAGTTTATCCAAATGAATAAAAGGCACCTGTTGTTGTTGTTGTCATCATCATAAAATTAAGAAGAAAATTCTAAATTTAAGTAGAGTGTAAAAATAACTTCATTTGAAAATTAGAAATCTGCAGTATATGTCGGGAGTGTTTGGGGGCGAGTTGGTTTTATTTTATTTTTTTTAATGTATGCTACTTCTCTGATATTTTTTAGTATTCCATGATTGCAAGAGGTTTTAAGAATGGAGTAGAAATACAGATGAATAAATATGTCCATCCTATAGACTGTTGATGTCTTAATTTTTTATTAAAGATGAGAAGACATCTAGATTTGCTGGAACTGTAGGTTACTGTATTCAGGAGAAAATCAATGCAGTGTGCTTTATGAGTGTGACTTTCATCTTGTTTCTTTTCTTGAAAAGAGCTATTTAGTCATTATAACATTTAGGTATTGTACTGAATTTTCCTCTAGCTGTATTCTTACTACAAGTAATAGGTGAAATGAGAAAAAGACACTGACCTCAAACCTTTCACTTCCCCCACGCCCCCCCCTTTCTCCTTATTTTCTGAAACAAAATGTTAGGTAAGCTGGACATCTGGGGGAAATACTTTTTCCCTTTTTTATTTTTATTGAGCTATTGAAGTAATTGGAAGGACGTGGGTTTTTTTCCAAAGACAAAAGGCAAAACCCCAAATTGAATAATAAATCACATATAAGAGAAAAATAAAATAAATGCTATATCAAATCTGTCTAAAAATGTCCACATAATTGAACAGCATAGAGACAGCTGAGTGTGGAGAAAATATTGAACAACTTGTAGCCACCATTTGTCAAAGAATGTAATTTAACAATTGTTGGCATACAAAAAGCAAGAAGTCAGAAAGATATATCACAGAAAAATAAAGCACAATATATTATTGATATTTGAGAGCAAGGGTATATTAGGGTTTTTGAAATTTGAATCCAGCTTTTTACATTCAGGCAATGATTTTTAAAAGCATTGTTTCAGCAGGAGAGCTACAGCAGAAATGCTTTTCTGATTTAAAAATGCCCTAAAAACCTTAAATCTGTGAAAATTAACTGCCATGATTCAGGACTTGGCAAAATTTTCCTCCCCTTTCCTGATCCCTCAGAGTTGACTTCCCTGAGATCTCTGACCTTGACTTCTTGCTGCTCTGTGATCCCCTCGCTCCTGGACTTTTTCCTAGTAGCCAGCCCTTTTGTTTTGCATATGCTGTGACCAGAAGAGCCTTCAGAAAATCAAATATTGTTTAATCTTGGTAGCACTAAGGGTTAACAGAAAAAAAAAAAATTAATTATTTTTTTATCTCAGTCTTACCTAGAAATCTAGTAGCTCTCTTGTACTTTTCAGCCTGACTTTTGAGAATATGGTCTTTCTTACCTCTTCGTCTGTCTTCTCTGATCTTTAAAGTCTTCCTTAAATTCCAACAAAGGTCACTGTTCATGCTTTTCTGTAGTATGCCTCCCCTATCCAAAATCAATTTCCTAAGAAAGACAAGGCAGAGTAACTGAAGAAAAATGCCCTTGTAAATGTGTTCCCCTTAACATGAGGAAATACCAGGAGTCATTGCCTTTCCTTTTTATCCATTTTCTGCTTGGCTTGTTAATTTAGACAAATAAAGTAAGTGCTAGCCAAATACAGTAAATTCCCATATTTAGGTTACATTGTACCCATAATTTTTTACTGGACAACCATAATCCACCTTAGTTGTATTACACAATTTTCAAATCAGTGTCCTACAAGTATACTGCTTTGAGAAGTGGGAGACTCACTGCCTTGAAGAGCTTGTCTCTTTAGTCAGCAAGCAGGGAAGTCAAGGTAGGGAGAAAGAGAATGTGTGATGTGAAACACAGAGAAATCGACTGACTTGCTGAAGACATAAAGCAAATGTAGATCCTTTGACTGTAATGTTGCTTGCTGAAACCCACAGGTGTTTTTTCACTAACTTCAGTGGCATAAAAAGCTGAGTTATCCCATATCCAGTGCTCTAACCAAGAGATCAGCCTTCCTCCGCTACGTTTCAGTCTTGATGATGCTCATCTGAAACATCTATGCTTGTCTCCTCCTGTGACTTTTCATGTAGTAATACTAAGAAAAGATGGATAAAAATTTTCAAACATTTGGATATAGGTTGAAAATAGTCTTCTCAAAGATGGAAGAGAGAAAAATTATTTCACCTTTGGAAAAAGAAATACAAGAAATACCAACTTCAATTATAACAATGAAAGGGAATTTTCCCTCATGCCAAGTATCAAAAAGATGGGTTGTTGATGGAAATAGCTCCAGCTAGTTCCCTTCAGCAGGCAGAATTATATTTTGAAAGACCATTTTCAGCTAATTTGGCCGTTGTGCAGTTTGAACTTTACGAATTGACTTGTAATTGGACCATGCTGTCAATGGAAAAACTTACAAGTATTGAACATGACATTTTTAAGAAGGTTACTGTCATCTAGTCCTCTATTAGTGGATTTGCAGAGAGTTATAATTGGTCTAACAAGCTTAGTAACCTGTCCTACTTCCAATTATAATGTACAACCTCATTTATATCTTTTCTTTATTTACTGATACATGATAGGTAATAATTCTCTGTCTAGTGCTCATGCTTCAGAATAAAGCTGTCTAATCATAGAATGGTTGGATTCTTTAATATACATGTATATACGTACCCATATAAATAGTTTATATATAATTTATATATGCATATATGTGTGTGTATATTTTTATTGTGACCAATTAAAGTATGTATATAACTTTGCGTATTCCTATTTTATATATATACACATATATATCTTTTTAGTATGAATTACTGATATGAGTATAAAGTCTTCTGTTGCTTTTAAATTACTGGAGGTGTGTGTGGGGGGTGTTTCCTCCAGACCTTTGTTAAGTTTAAGTGATTATTCTGGCTCAAAGTGATAATGTGTTCATGTAGATGTAATTCTCAGGACTGAAAAAGAAGGAGAAGCATAAGAAAATGAACAGGTTGATGAACTCAATGAATTCATTATCAACTTATATTTGCATGAAGGAGAAATGGTTCACTTACTATAAAATTAGAATGGCACCATTAATTTTGTTTACTACGTGAACAGTTTTTACTTCATGTAAGATTTACTGGCTGTTTTACAGGTGAACACTGTTAAAATATTGTCTGCTCCTTTTGCTTTGCATGCTCCGTTAGGGTGCAAGAATAATCTGAAGATATAGGCTTCCATGAAGAAAAAGAGTGATCATATAGCATAGATTATAAATAATTGGAGTACCTGTAGTTTTACTGATGTTTGTTGGCATCAGCTTCACAGGAGAATGATATTTCAAGAAACAGGAACAAGGGAATGATGTAAGATTTAGGTACTTCAGAATGTACTTTTGGCAAGGCAAATTGTGCTGTAAGTTTTAGGATTCACAAATGTGTGTACATATGCTCTTACCTACTTGTGATTAATGATCCACGATTTTTCTGCACTTCTTGCCATGCTTTTTGAGCGTATTTTGTGATATATTTTCTAAATTCTCAATGCAGGTCTTCTGACAGAATCATAGATCTGAACTATCTCATAGAACTGTAGTGTCTCAAATAAATAGGTCAAATAGTCCTAGAAATGGTGTTTGTTAGCTTTGGATCGATAGTGATAAAGTTTCTCTGTATTCTTACTTGCTCAAACTTCTGTCTAATCTATCTTTGTTCTCTTCTTCTTGTGCAATCTTTTCCTTGCTTCCAGTGGCTGCTACAAAGAACAAAGCTAGAGGTGAGTTTCTGCCTGCACTCTTCAGTTTGCATTGCATGGTTCTGCAGCCCGCATATTTTCTCACGAGGTTTTTCCTGCTTCTCAAAACCAAGAAATATATTTTTAGATCTTATGGTATAATAGATTATTTAATTTTTTTGTAATGTTGTAATTTCCCCTAAGTGCAGACTATTTTCATTGTTTATCAGGCATCACTACTCGTACTGTATTTTTTATTAATTGCTTAAATTTAGAAAGTTTTTAGGAAAAAGGTAAAACCAAATGCATTGTAGTTAGATTTCTTACTTGCATTATAGTAAGGTAGGGATATTGATGGCATTTTAATCAAAATGAAGATATTACATAAAAATGCTCATAAATATGTAAATGTAATTTATATTTTTTATCTCTAGACATAGTCATAAATATCTGAACAGAGAACAATGAACATAAGTGTCTCCTAAGCATCCCCTATCTTTTCACACTGGTATAAAATGATCATCACTGTTTCTGATAGCATACCAATATATATAGAGGCATACTATAATCTCTTCAGCGATTTATGATTTCAGAGAAGCAAGGTGATTGTCACAAATCAGTGTGACAAAGAAGTAAAACCTTTCAGAACTAATCATGTAAGGTCAGTTGTGCCTTAAACCATTTCCTGAATTTCAACGAAGCAGTGATGTAGCAAATGTAACCCCAAAGGGTATATTTTTACTCAAATATACACATAAATGTATGCATATGTGTGAATGTATGCAAACACATATATATGTACACATATATATGTGTATATGCAAACACATACGTGTGTGTGTATATATATGAACATACATTTTCATAGAAAATCCTGAAAAGATGTATTTTCCTAAAATTTATCCATCATTTCTGGTAGATAAAGTTGAAAAAGTTGATAATTACACATCAGATTTTAAGGTAAATAGTTATGCTTGTTTACACGTTGTTCAGAAGTTAAGAACTCTCATCTTCACAGTGTTTAAGATCAATTATATACATCATCTAGCTTGAAGATGTAGAACAATAATAATAATCAAAGCAAACACAGCCCAACTGATGATGTTTATGTATTAGAATAATTAAAATAATAATTAAAAGTACAGATCAGGTTTTTTTAAACCCTTGCATGGCTTTTTGTAAAATCTTTTCTTGCATGCATTGGATGTCATGAGTGAGGGGAGTGGATAAAGTCAAATTCACGTATTTGTCTATGCATGCTATGAAATTTGTTTTACTCTTTTCTGTACTGTCATGTACTTGGCTGTGATGCTGTGTAACAGTGGTCAAGAGTTTAAGACCTTCATAATCAACAAAAACAAACAAAACCAAACCAAAACACATCCACGGAAGCAAACTTTCAGCACAAATAAGCATAATCTCATCAGTATTCAGCAATTACTTCATGTACCCATATATTGCCATTCAAACAGAAACTGCCCTGGAGGCACAGGAATTCTAAAATGAGTCAGAAGTACTCATGAGCCCCACTCATCTGTGAACATTAACACACCCTTACTTCAGAAGTGCACATGCATGTTGAATAAAGAGCTGAAACTATATATAGTAAATTTGGTTTGACACCGTGATAAGAGAAAAATCTTATAATCTGTAGCTACGCGTTGTCTCTGGAGGTCTCTTGCTCAGTTGTACGGTGTCTTCAAGAAGTCATCAGCTTTTCCTTTGGTGCTGAACAGCCCTGTGCTGAAGGGACCCAATAGCCACAAAGAATTCAGTCCTGTAATACTTCTGTCTTTTACCAAAAGCATAGGACCCATCTTGTAATCTTCTGTGGTGGAAGATAAAGTACCTGACGTTCTACTGCTTTTCACATTGCTTTGTCCAAGCAGTAAAGAAGGATCTGTTTCTCCTTTTGCAGTATAACACTTAACTGACAAGCAGTTGTGTAATAGGCCCTTGGAAACAGCAACTCATAACTGAGGGAATGCTTTGCTGCAGAAGGAGTTTCTTTTTTTGGCATTTATCTCCCTGAAATCCAGCACTCTTAATGTCTATGCTCTTATTTATGGATCTTCATCTTTCCTTTCTGAAAGCTTGGAATTTGTGCTGCCGTTTTCAGCAAGGTGAAGTTGATGCTTATTACTGCCCTGAGATCTGAGTGCTTCAGGGCACGTTAGTAGGTGATATCCTATTCCACCTGTCTTGAAATTTCGTTTGCACTTTGTTAGCATGAGAAAAGTCCTGCTGGTCTCCAACTTCTCTCTAGCTCCTTGCGGGATTGCCTCCAAGCAGAATGTTAGAGCCCTTGTTCTCAAACATTGTATTCAGTGCTCTTTCCTTAAGTATTTTCGCAGACTTTGTTGAAGGCTGTTGGTATTAAGTGGTGTAAAGTAGCTGTTGAACTCTCTAGTTTACCCTTACTTTGTAGCACTTAGAATCAATTTAGGTTGGAAGGTTGTTTGATCTGCAGGTCATATGGACCTAGCCACTGCACAAGCAAGGCCCACTTACATCTGGTTGCTCAGAGCCTTCCAGTCAGATTGAAGTATCTCAAGGGTCAGAGATTCCACAGCTCCACCTTAGACTTGTTCTATCATTGCTTTATTTTACCATGTTTTTCTTTATTTCTTTTTAATACTTTCTGTTATCTAGAAGAAACTGCATGAAAAATTTTGGTAGTCTCCAGAAAAGGTAAATACTTGGATTTTGCATAGAAGGAAAGATCTTGCTTTATTTACCTTGGGCAGCTGCTGCCTCATGATGCTCAATTTCTGGACAGAATACTTGTGACATTTCCAAGTCTAGTTCAGAAGGATTTGAAAGAGTAAGGGGTAAAATTAAAAATGACAGTGGTCATTCATAGCACTGAATTTGATGAAGCAGAAACCAAAGATGAAACCTGAAAACCTCAGACTATCTGAATAGAGTTGTTTCAGTGCATGAATATTTTAAGTACTGTTCCTTAATGCACCAGATGAGATTTGTTCAACCTGAGCTCCATAAATGAACATTTCCTCTATCAAAGCACCAGTTTGAAGATCTCTTGACATCTTAAGAAGGGCTGTTGTGACTTTTTGGTGACAATATTGTTGCAGATATCTTCTGGCGGCTGTTAACAATGGTTTCCAGGCTCAGTGGTCTTACCAGAGCTGCTAATGTATCAATTTTCAGTCAGCAGGTGAAAGAGAGAGGCCATTCATTCAAATGTAGTTACTTGAGGAATGGAGTTCTGCGCTCCACATTTTCACTTCTCTGATATGCTCCATGTCAGCTGCTATTAAAAAGTTATTTCCAGAGCTGCCCCAGTAACCTTATGCAGTTAGACGCTTGGTTTTATAACCCTTCAAAATTTCTGATAGGTTTTGGGGGTTTTTGTTTGTTTGTTTTTTGGTATTGGGAATGGTGTGGATGAATATGACAACTTTCTGTAAAAAAAAGAAAAAAGGGAGATTATGAAGGCCAACTGCTGTTGCAGGAGAAGAAAGCAAGTCCTACAGAAAGATCTCTTACTGTCTGCCTGTTGAGAAGTACAACACTCTTTCCTGTTCTTAAGGCTCCTGAGGCCCACAGACTAGAAATGGTGAAATTCCCAGGAAGAGTCCTAAGTCCCAAGAAGAGACTTTTTGCAGAGGGGAAGATGTAACTGCCTTAATATTGCCGGATTCATACTATTCAATCTATATAAAAATGTGGTGGATTGGTAGCTATTTCTGTCGTGCTCCTTTCCCCCATTTTAGCCATGTATGAAGTTCTATTTTTAAGTTGCTCAAGGAGAAATAACATTCACATCATAGTCCCACTGCTTCTCATAACAAAGTGCTACTGTACTACCCATTCAGTCTACATATACACAATGCTATATTCTGTCTCCAAAACTGTTGTAAAAGCTGAACTTTTGTGGGTTCTTGGGGACGTCCTGTTGATAGGAGATACCTTTAAACTCTTTTCTGAATTAATACTACACTTTTGAGTACTGTAAATGCCTTTATTTCACTTTCCTCACAAGTTTGATATTAACAGCACTATTTTCTGTAGCTTGTTGGATATCCAGGAGATTTTTGAGGTGTCTTTTTCTTGACTTGTATTACATCTGTGTCCCAAAGAAATTGTCCTTATTTTTGAATTCCATTGAAAAGCACTTTTTTTTTCTTTCTGTCATCTCTTCTACAAATGCAGAGGTATATTATTTCTGCTTTGCTTTTAAAAGGAGACTGATCTTCCTTCAGAAACATAGGATTAACTTTAGCTTTGAAGATGCTACTTAAAGCATATGTCTCTCTAATATAAATCATCATAGCAGTTGATACACTGTCTAAATGCATCTTATCCAAGAGGCAAAGATCACTCTGGACTTTATTCACTTGATTTATTTTGCTTGTTCTTATTATGTCAGTGAAAAAGGTATCAGCTTATTTGAAGTTTAAGTCAGGAGGGATCACGTGAAGAATGTTGTACAAATATACTGTTATTGCCTGGATAGTTGTGCAGTGACTCTTACTATCTTTTAGTTAAGAATCAGTTTGTTTCTCGAGACTTTACCAGATCTTTGTCAATGGTCATGTTATACCCAACCATCTCTTTGATTTTCTTACAGCATATCATAGAATCATAGAGTGATTTGGGTTGGAAGGGACCTTAAAGACCATCTAGTTCCAACCCCCCTGCCATGGGCAGGGACACCCTCCACTAGACCAGGTTGCCCAAAGCCCCATCCAACCTGGCCCTGAACACTTCCAGAGATGGGTATGATAAAGTTTATTTCATTGTTCTACATAAGTGTTTGTCATCTTGGTAAATAATAGGTTTAATTCATCCCATTGGTTTGGCTGAAAATCAGACAAAGCAGGATAAATTGTGCTGACCAAAATTCCCTGTATGGAAGACCTACAGTTTAGATCCTTTCTTCAGTGCATGTAATTAGCCAAGCATATTTCTTATTCAAGGTAAAATTATGCTGAAATGAAGCAAGCAACACAGCAGCTGTCCATGTTAGGAACAGGATGAAATAAATGTACACAGAGGAGACCCGAATACTGCAATTTGTCTTATTTGTATTATCTTCACAAAGTTCTGAGCTATTCAGTTATTAACATCAGTCAGGCATTAGCTCTGCTGTTGCAGAGTTTTCTTCATTGAGTGATAGATAAATCAGAGTATCATCTGCATAAAAATGACACACTGCAACATTATGGCAAAAAATACAAACTAGAGGAACAGTATAGATGTTGAAAGTGTGAATCCAATATAGAGCCTAGGGAAACTCCATAACTCACAGTAGTTTGAAAGAGCATTTATTTATGGTTACAAGCTTTCACCACTGAGACATGTAGAAATGAAAACCTGTCAGATTCCACCTTTAATACAAGGTCATTACAAAAAACTTGCCAAGGCTGCTGTAGTAGCATAGCATGATCTGAAGCCTGACTGATTTTTTTCAGATATTCTAGTGCTATTGAAATAAAGGAGCTCTTCTTTGTTAAATCTTCTTCTGATATTTTTATTCAAAATATAATTTCACCTTCTAAAGGTAGAATTTTCATATGTCACTTTAAGGTAGTAAAAGCAACTTTGGTACTTATAAATGTTTGTACTGTTGGAGGGAGAACAACGAAGCTAATGAAGCCTTAATAACCATTCCTTCCATTCTTTTACTGTCTCTTTGGTATTCCCTCCTCTGTAGTTTGGTCGCTATTTCCAGTACTGTAACCTCTGAGCTCCAGTGCTTTTCTCTGCTGATTAAATCATGTCCAATGGTTAAACCTGTGTGTTTGAGAGGTCTGGATTTCATTCCTAGATCTGCCACAGTTTTCCTCTGTGATTTGTCGTGGCACTCAAGGCCAGAGTTTTCTTTCATATTCAGGAGTTCTGGTGGGGAGGAAAGTGGTGATGAAGAACAAAATTTGATGCATGTCTGTGAAGAGAGAGTGCAGAAAAAGAAAAAAAAGGAGGAGAGAGGGTTGAAAATTACCATATTGAGTGCAGAAGGGCTGTGAAGGTATATATGGAACCTATTACTTGTCCTTGCACACTTTTACTTTGACATATATACAGGAGCAGGTATTTGAGGAATTAATTTAGGTAGGCAATTGTTACTGAGTTTCTCCACTTCTTGTTCTGTTTTAGTGAAAAGAATATGGAATTTGCAAATTAATGATTAGTCTCTAAATATAAAAATGTCGTGAGTTTGGGGGTTTGTGTTGTGGCTTTTTTAAATCTTCTAAATGCAAAAGTTGACATTAGATCAAGATAATAGATTGTTTAACAGTTTCAGTTTTCCATCAGATAATATAGAATCATTTAGGTTGGAAAAGACCTTTAAGATCATTGAGTCCAACTATAAACATTATAATTGCAACATAAAAAATTATAATTACTTTAGACTCTCAAAAAATCATAAATACCTACTTCAGTATAATATATATGCCATTTGTCAAAAGAGATTTGGAAGAGAAAGCAGATGCATACGTTCTGAGGGTTTTTTAGAAGAGTTACAAAATATGTTGCTTTTTTTTTTTTTTTTCCTTACAAACTCTAGCTGATCCTTGGAGGGAGAAAGCTGGAATCATAATGATGATAATAGTTCTTAACAAAGTTGCTGACTGCTCTTTACCCTTTGCAATTATATTTGGGAAATACTTGGCCCTGGCATCTGTAAGATCTTTCCAATATCGAGAGACCTGAGATTTCCACATAACGTTGTGTGTGCACAGTCCAAATGCTCACCATTGTAGTTCCAGCCAGAATCCATCTGCCATTCGAGGTCCCAGGTTCTGCTCAGTATGAAGGAGACTGTCAAAACATGAATCAGCTTTTCCTTTCTTAGATCAAGGGACTACGTTAAGCAGCACTGGAAACAGCATTTATACAAGCCTGTAGGTCCTCTTTACTGCTCTTAATGCATTTTATTTTGGTATCTTTTCCAGAGTAGATGTAAACAAAGCAATTATTAATAGTTTTGCAATGTAATATGCTCATTAAAGTTGTAAGTCACCATGGAATAAAGCAGCTCTATCAACACAGAAATAGCAAAGGAAAATACAAATCCTTACTGAAAAGAGACTGGTAGGGGCAGGCTATTGCTGTTGATATGCCCTTTTCATTTGAGAGACATCTACACCGAGCCAACATGTCAGTCATTTACTGACTAAATAGTTTAATAACCAGTGTAGAAGAGAGAGAGAGATGGAGTAAGATCATGTTTGTTTTCATTCTTGTGAAGCGTAAAACAGTTATGGGAGAGTGACTCTAGGGAGGATGTTCCTTTTTGCGATAGACCTGGTTATCATCAGCTGAAGCATTTTGTCAGTTCTTATTCCCCAACTTTTAGATAGGCGACTCTTCCCTCCCAGTGGTTAATACAAATTCTGATTGCCTTTTTTTCAATGTGTCTGCCCTCGTTTGGTTGTTAAGTATTTGGGACGAGGATTATCAAAAGCAGTGCATTAGGAGAGCTTGCCATACTTGAATAGAACTCTGCTGGAAATTTAGTTGCTTTATTTGCTATCTGAATGGATGTGCCATTGTAAATCTGGTTGTAGTATGGAGCATTGAGCCCTTATGGCTATCTGCAAAGAATTTTTGTCGGCATTGCATTTCAGATACAAAAGTATTCTGAATACATGACACACAGACACATATTGCCCTATGCTGTCCCATTGAAATCAGTTTTCAGATTCCAGCCAGACAAAACACTTTCCTTCAGAGTCTAGACTTTTCATTTAGGCACAGTAAAAAGGATATAGTGAATACCCAAGATGTGTTCACCATATGTTATACATGCTGTGAAATTGGTGGGCATGATTTCCTAATATCTGACAGTTGGATGGAGCTGCTGCTCTGAATCAGGCTGTGGACTTCTCTTTGTCCCAAATATCTAAATTCCTCCACTTCTATTGAGATAAAATTTCTGATAGAGAATAGGAATTTGATAATAATACTTAGAGACTGGAGAAATGATACAGTTGGTGCATGGGTTACAGCAAACCCATGATCACTGATTTTTACTTCTCTGTTGATAGTTGCTTTTTAAAGCATAAGCTTTTCTTTCATGTTGCAGTATGCTTTTTTAACCGAAAGGAAGTGGAGAAACTGCTTTTAAATAAAAGGAAAGATTTTTTTATTTTTTTTCCCTCAAATGCTCTTTTGAAAAACATAGGACTTACACTGATTCTCCACATTAGATGAGTTCTCAAGATCCAGTTCTTAAATCTCTGTGTGAGATCAGCTCTTCAGTGAGTTTACTTTAGTGGACAGTGGTCAGTGAAAGACAGGATGTTGAAATGGCTGAGGATTCACTATTGCTGCTAATGTTTAGTGCTTTATATTAATATTAGCTTTGTTTCTTTGTTCAAGCATACAAACAGAAGAAAGGAAAGAAAGACTTTGTGTGTCTCCTATGATTGTTTTATCTAGAGGATCTCTAGAACTTCTTTGTAACCATTAAGCTATACATCACTCGGGGATTCTCGCAAGGACTAGTGACTTCAAGGTCTTCCCCACATTTCTATAAGATTACAGGCTGCATATAAGGGGAAAGTAGCGGAAAATACTTGAGCAGAGTACTATGCACGGATTTTTGTTTATGTGGTGTTCAAACACAACTATCTCAAAAATCTGGTCTGATTAGAAACAACCATGGGATTACTTATGTGGACCTATTGGCCACAAGATCCTGTAGATATTGGAGATGGAGGAAGGAAATATGCCCTGTTCACATACCATGTACCTTGGGTTGTTGATTCTGAATTAACATCTTCACTCACTGCTCACCTGATTGCAGAATACCCATCTTCTTTTCCTTTAAGCCGATAAAGTGAATTTCATCTCTTAAAAAAAACTAGCTACCAACATCATATTACCTTTATGCAGCTTCTTAGCTCAAGTTAAAGAACCAGAACTCTATTTGGCCTATTGCCAGTAACTGCAAATTTCAGTAGGAACTGAAGTCATTTATGTTTTGGAAACTATTGCTGGCTCTTAGAAAGCTAAACGGATGAACAAGTGTTTTCCTCTTCTTCACAGACCGCTGTAACTGAAAGTATGTTAGTAGCAGTACCTCAAGAAAGAGAAAATATTAGGATTTCCTTTTTAGGACCCTGATTCTATGAAGTCAGGTCCAGAAGCTAAATACTGTAATCATAATAAATAAATGATTTTTTTTTTTTTTTTTGGTGGTGAATGCTTATAATGACATTATCTCTGAAACTGATAAAAGATTTAGTAATAAAGAAAAAAACATTGTAAATATTGGATCTTTCATTTGTTATATCAGCATTCTCTTCATGGGCTCCCTGAAGAGACAAACTAAAAGTCATGATTCTAACCTAATAATGTTCTACGTTTATTGTGTGGTTTATAAAATATGATAAAAATCTTTAAAACACTATAACTTGACAAAAGTCCTTCAAAGGGAAATGAGCAAGAGAATTAAGGAGTTCAAAATAAAATTAAGAGAGGTAAACACTGGAAAGAGGGCAATGGAAAAGAATTGTGCCTTATGGCTACAACTGCAGTGGGCCTTTGCAACAGCCAGCAGTAGACTTTGCTCTAAGTTTTACTTAGACTTTGCAGGTCCCCGTGGGTCTTACAGCTGCTATTAAAAATCACTATCAGTTTGCCAAATTTTGGCTTTCCTCCTAACCGTGCTGGTTTAGATTGTGTAAGCAAAGATAAGACTGTGGACTCCTGATTTATATCAGTACCTGTGCACAATACAATACATCCAGTTGTCCTCCCGCAGGCTCGCTTTTCCTTTGTTAGCTGTTGCTGAGAGTACTGCAACACTTTTTCATTTGTGAGGGGTGACTTTTCTGTTCACATGGGTTTTTTCTAATATAATTATTGTTATTTCAATATACATGCATAATACATGTTGTGTTTGGTGCATCGGGAGTAGTACTCAAAGGATTTCTTGTAGTTGGATTTGGAAACAATTGTACATAATCATAAGCTTCTCAAGGCAAGGTAGAAGTTTTTGCTTTTCATGCCATACTTAGTAGACTCAAGATGTCTACCATCTGTGATCCCTTTGTTTCTTTCCTTAGTTTTCCTTCAGAACTATTTGTTTGCATTTGTTTTGGGGAATAGTACTTATTGTATTTATTTGTCACTGATTTCTGGAAATGTAAAGTGTGTCAGCTAATGCTTCCCAAGTAGCAGCTCAGAAATGAATGCAGAATATTAATCCCTGCATTGATGTCCATTTACATTTTAGGAATTTACAAGTGTATAAAACTAATGAGCTAATAATTCAACATTCTTTTCAGATAATGTTATGTACGGAAATGAATAGGATGAATAGGCTTTCCTCCCATGGTTGGGCTTCTCCTGCAGAATTTCATTTTTACAATGATTATCATAATGGACAGCCCATCCCACTCCAACAATAAATGTGCCCCAGGAGGCAGACTAGTAAAATAAATGCTTCTCCAGAGCAGACATGATAAAGTTCCTCTGATCTTTGGCTTTTTCTCTCTCCAGAAGCTCAGGAGAAAAAGTGGGCCTTGTAGCACTGTTCAGAGGTTACAGATTTCTGGTTTCTGGAACACCAGCTAGGAAGTAAGTTCCAACATCAGGGAAACGCACTCAAAGTGTGCTCTGCCAACGTTTCGCTTCCATTTACTCTCAGACAGCTTCCACCCCTGCCAGTCTCAATGTTTGCGAGAGAATGTGCTGTATGGTTGTATCCACCTCGCCTGCCAACCGATACGGCATGTTTTCTTGGTCCTTCCCTCCTGCTTTGCTTTGTGGGGGTTTTTTTGGCTTTTTTTTTTTTTTTCTTTCCCCCGCCCCCTCTTCTGGTATACGCCCATAACAGAGGAGAAAGTTTCATAATCTTTTATTATTCCTTCTCCTATGTTCAATTGCCATCTTGATTTGATCTAAATATCTTTCAAAATACATTTCAATCTTTTGTGTAGGTTAGTGACAACTATTTTAATAACTTTACCTTTTAAAAATAAATTTTATGTTCTTTAGTGCTTCAGTGAAGAGCAAAGCATTGTTTCCCATGACAATTCCTTAAAATAATGTCATATCAGAGATTTCGGCTGGAAACTTGTCAGTTTTACCGGCAGAATGTTACATGTTTTCCAAAGGACATGAATTTGCTTGACTTTTTGAGGTACAGTATTCTAGCCCTTTGGTTGCTTTTTTTAAAGCAAATGGTGCATGGTATTCATGAACGTTGTCAGATGTAAGAGATATTCTTAATCATAAAGTCCAGTCTCTTTTTATAGGCATCACATACTACTTCCTCCATATATGCATTCTGACAAGCTGGAGATTTTGGTTATTTGTTTGTTTGGTTTTGGTTTGGTTTGGATTGGGTTTGTTTTCCTCCTTAGCTAGTTTTCTGATTAGTGAAACTGTGAACCCTTCCCTTGCAATTGTCAGGCACACTCTTCTAATTTCTAGAAGCAGTTTATTCACATAACTTTTTCTTATGACAAGATTATCTTTAACTGTAAACTGATCATCTTCTTCCTCCTGTTTTTTTTTTCCTTTGTGAATAATACACAGATAACTATTACGTCTTCTCTCTGTCTTTATTTTGTTAGACAGACAGATATTTTTTCAATCTCTTCTCTTTCCAGGATCTTTCAATCTCTTCTCTTTCCTGGGCTACATTATGTTTTTCCAGTGTGTTACAGTGTGAAGTGGCTGCTGCTGAGTGAAATGAGCAGAATGGTCTGCAGTGTTTTACCTGGGTTTCACCCTGTCTTTTCTGTCAAGCCTTCCTACATCTACCAGAAATACTTCAACTGGCTTGTCTTACGACTGCTTTCTTTCAAGCTGCTTCGTGTTGGTCGTTCATAGTCATCCAATGACAAACTAGAAAATGTATCTTCTTCCTGCTCTGTTGTTCTCAGCTGATGAGATTCTAGTGTATAGCTGAAGTTTCAATTATTAATCCCCAAGTACAAGAGACTTTTCTCATTTCTATTACTGCAGTCCTAAAGATTGTCCAGTGCTTTCTATAAGATATACCAGTCCTTTTCTGTATGTATGATACCTTTAAAGATTTTGTCTCATTAACTTGCTCTTGCTGTTCGTTAATAAAATTATTGTTAATATAAAAAGAAAGAATGAAGAGGAGTCCTTGAAAAAAGCCCAAGCATTAATGACTTCTGTCAAGTCTCTTCTTCCTTTCAGCTCCAGCCTGACACCTTCTACCATAAATCAGTTCTTCATGTTTCCCACATTTTCTGTGCTGGTGTCTTCTGCCTAATTTTTACATGCTGTGTTTATGGGATATCATTCTAACGCATTTAAGTAAAGGTTAAGCTACTAAATTTCCATTGTCTGCCAGCAATCAGATTAGACTCAACTGATCTATGTTTGTTAACTTCGTATTAATTTGCTGGTCTCTGTTGACTCTGCCAGAGCTTCTGGTCCCTTCCTTCACTTCTTCCTGGCCGTTTCCAGAGAACAAATTCACTTATTGTTGCTGATCTGCACAAGATGGCTTGATGGTGGATTTATTAGCTAGGGTTTTTTAGTCAAGACAACTGATATTTAGCAAATGTAATGCTGTTTAATGGTGATAAAACAGCGAACAGTGAGATTCAAAAATACAAATTATTTCTAATCTAATTTAAATTACAGCTATATTTCAAATATAATAATTTCTTGATGGCGGTTTTATGCATCCTTAGTGTAATAATTTTCTGCTGGCCATTTTTCATTCACTTTGTAGCTGGCTTGTTACTTTATTTGTACACTAGTACATATAGTAATTCTTGTGCTATCTATCCAGCAGTATTGTATTTGGTCAGGCTATGTATCCTTAAAGGACTTTCTTGGATATTTCCTGAGTTTTGCACCTCTTCGCATCTATGCCTTGTGTGTTTCTTCTGTAGTCTTCCAACGTGCTACATATATCATAAATCCTTTTCCATAATTTGTTATCTGTATGCTTGTTAGCTGCACACTCTTGTTCATCAGTGTGTCAGTGATGGCTTTATAAATGGACATATATTTTTCCTTTTTTTTCAGGCATTCATAGCATTATTTCATGCTATAAAAATTTCCCTTGGGAATTTGTGGGACTCAGGTATGCTCCCTGTTGCAGAGTTTTCACAGTGACCCATGACAGGCAGGGAGCGTTGTTTTTTTTTCCTCCTTGAATATGTGCAGTATTGCTCACACCAGGCTTGCTGCTCCTGTAGAGGCACAACTTGTTGCCCTGTCAATAACTTGGTGTAGGGGAGCTCAACAAGTGTTCCAGTGCTCCAGAAGAGATTTATGCCTTGTTTGTCCGATCTTTTACTTAATCAGAATGCAAGATTATGGATTAAAAGGGTATATTCACATAAAACCATAGATTTTTGACTTTATGGAACAAAATTGTGAAAGGACAAAACATCATATAGTATTGAGATACATTATATATAATAGAGAGAGAGAGGGATACACACACCCCAGGTGCTTTAGCTAGCTTCTCTGTCTGTCTTTCTTCTGGGTGATACAGGAATTTGTTATAATCTTGACGTACAGTTTTTCCTGCTTAGACTGTCTTTAAGATGCCTTCCCCATGCTTGGGGCGGAAAAGAGGCCAGGAACAAAAGCACATCCTCTGGGTGGTTCCGAGCTACAATGCCAAAGTCTTCTTTATTTCCTTCTGATAAAAATTATTGCCTTCTGATAAAAGTTATTTCCTTAGATTTGCTACTGGAACAGTATTTAGCACTGCTGAGGGTACTGGGAATATCCTTCTTCCCACCTCTGAAAGTCTGTTGATTTACAATAATATCATCAGCCTTCATTAAAAAAAGTTATGAAACCTTATAGATCACATCAGGAGAGATATTAAATGCAGTTTCTGGCTACATTCATGAGTGCTTCTTTTCCTTTATTTTTGTGTTAAATAAAATACCTGCAGGGTGAAACTGGGAATAGAGAGCACTATTGCTTTTAGGGCGTCTCCTGAGCATCCTGTTACTAAGAGGTCTTGCCATTGTTAGCACCATGTGCTTTCTGAGAATTATCTCATTGCAGCAAAATTTGTAGCCAGATTGATTTCTTTAGCATTGTCAAAAAGGTCTGTCTACTATACAACCGAATCTAGTTCTAAGGAACTAGAATAATTCCCAGTAAAATCCCATTTATCAGCTGCTTAAAAATGAACTTGGCCCAAGCAAAAATCTTTTCTGCCATCTCTTTTTTTCATGCAGTTCTTCTTAGGACCTGGCTAACTTTACATTTATTTTTATCTTTCATGAAAAACTTGTGGTCCCATGGTATTCTAACCATGATTGCTGTTATGTCTTACTTCTCTCATTCCTGTAACAGAAGGCATTTGTCTACAGTTCCCACATTTTTCTGTCCAAATTCCTTGCAATTAACATGCAAATATTTTGCTTGTTTCTTACCCGTTCACTAATTGAATTAGACACATCTTCTCACTAACATGTCTCATGCATGTGACTGCTCTTCTTATCCAGCTTTAGGACTGTTTTTCTCTTCTGTATAGACTGCTGCAGTGATAAATCTGAATTTACTCTGGTGTCCTTTCTGCCCTCCTTCTATGTACTAGACCAACATTTGAAGATTACACAAAATCTCCCAGTCATGTCTCTTCATTTCTTAGGCTGAAATGCTTCCTGTTGAGCAGTTCAGCCTAAATAATAGAAAACTGTTTTGAGGCAGTTTGTCCTTTGAGAAGGAGTTGTGTTTCCAGTGAAAGCATTCAAAATTTTACTTTAATTTGTCTAGTCCTGGAGGCATTTACTGCTGTTGGTTGTCTTTGTTATATTCCTTGCTTCTCTCCTGTATTTCCTTTACAAAGAACAGGAAGAATTATGACCTAGATTTCTTAATCTTTGCATGTCTTTTTGGGCTTGTTTTGGGTTTTGTTGGGAGGTTTTTTTCCCTTTTCTCTTTCATCCTGATTGTTTGTTATATTTAATGTGTTAATTTCTACCAACAGAATGTAAATATAAAAGTGCTCAAACAGTAAGCATAGAAAAAAAAAACAACAGACTGTTTTCTTATTATATAGGGACATGCTGCTGGTTCTTTCTGAAGTAATGCAAGAATACTGTCCTGTTAGAAACAAGAGTATAGATTTCATGCACGTTTGATACTATTCTCCAGATTTTATAAGCTATTTTATTGACCAAAAATATATAGGTCAGCATTCTTAATTGCTTCTCTGTAAGTGTATGCATTTGTGAATTGTCAGCGCTTTCCTTTCCCCAGGAAATGAACAGGATTTAATCTCTCAAGTGAAATAGGAATTAAACAGAAGATGAATCTGTCCAAAAAATGATCATACTATTGGCAATCTTCACTGTCTGTAAGCTCTCCAAATCTTTGGATATATTAGTCACGTTAATAATAGTAAGGGCATGATTTTTTTTATTATTTTTTTTTTTCCAGGTGCTTGATTTATGTAGAATCCTAAAAGGAAAATAGTTTTGTGGATGAATGGCTGTACAAACAGCAGTTAGAGCTATAGCTGACTTCCTAGCGCCCTGGATGACGATCAGTGATCTCTGTACCGTTGTGCCTTCTCTCATTTTATCCAATACTAACCAGAGGCAAAGCCACATAACTGAAGCAGGGAGCAGAGTATTAAGTGAGACAGTGGGAAGGAAATGGCCCATAGTGGTGACGGGCAAATACCTTCTAGGCAGATCTTTTCAAGTCCTATGCCAAGCACAGCATAGTAGCCTTTCTTCTGCCTCAAGGTCCTGATACCGGGCATATCCAGCCAGCAGGTCATGCCTGATATGCTGCATGGACAGCAAAGTCCAAACCAAGGTCCTTGGTCTAATCATTTACAGGAGGCTGCACAAGCCAGGAGGCACAACAGGTTCTGGGCGTGAAGACGGTGGATTCTAAAGAAGATCTTGACTACAGAGTCAGGTGCTGGTTGCACAACAGTCATGCAGGAATAGGGAAGACTTAGAAAGTAGGTATGGGTCAGGATATGGCATGAAAGCTTGAGGGGTGACTTGGCCGATTGGGGTAGGATGGTGGAGATGAAGGCAGCAGCACTGTAAGAGATTTGTTAGGCAACTGACAAAGGTGGCAGAGAAAGGTTTAGGATTTGGGCTTTTTGGGAGACAAGGTTTCATGGGGAGGAGTGTAGGGAGGTATGGTTGTTAGCCAAGATAAAGGTTTGAAAAGTAATTTTTGTAGTGTGGAATGTTGATTATTGTATGCTAAAATATACTTAGTAAAATTAGGAGAGCTATATCTCTTTTTCTCATTGTTTAATACTGTCAGGAGAGAAATTGAATAACTTTTCAAATTCTTTGTTATTACTCAGTAGAAGGTGTTATAAATTGAAAAAGTTGTTTATCTCTGGTGTAAGTATTATTACATTACAGCAACATTAACCAAGTTCCATATGAAAAGAGAGGAGTTTGATTTTAACTATGACAGATTGCATTTAATATGAGTTTGTCAGTGTTTATGGCAAAGGTATTTATACTTTCCTGTTCCTAGCTTCAAAATTCTTGAGCTAGAGCAAGTCTCTAATTCCTTTTGTTATGCACTGCAGTTGCCTACACTATGCAGAGAATTTCATTCGAAGAAGGTTTTACAGCTTTCTTATGTAGAGAAGTGAAGCATCAGGCTTGTATGGCTTATATATTTGGAACTCGATCCTGTAAACATTTACTTATGTGCTTAAAGTTAAGCCTGTAATTCTCCTGAAGTCAGTGAGTCCACTTGTGTATTTAAAGTTGGGGGTAAAGTCAATGTAAACATCTGAAATATCTTAGTTGTTATACCACATCTCTACGAAATAAATGGCTTCCTTGATTCTGAGCCAACTTATATACTTGTACATCTGTCGGTATCTTTGGGTCATAGGTTTTCTTGCACATTGCTTCCAGCGTTTCAGAAAATGCCAATGAATTTGCGTGGAAAAAAA
>VXBL01007953.1:458464-476768 GCA_013400195.1 Aramus guarauna | reverse complement strand
GGGGGGGGGGGGGGGGGAGGGATGGGAATCCTGAGTGGGGATTAATTGTTTATTTTTAAATAAAACCAGGCCAATTTGGGGACAATACAGAATGATTTTGAAATGCCTCATAATAATTAGCTTAGTGACTTAGTGTTGGATTCCTAACAAAGGCTCAGAAAGTAGTTTGAGTGCCTTTGAATTAGCATCAGAATTCTCACAAGATTATCTGAATTTACTTGGTATTTGGTATAAAGGAGCCTTGTGGTCAGAAGATGTGCTTTCCAAATAACCATGCAATGAAAGAGTTTATTGCAAAGTTAGTTTAAGGTGGAGTTTTGTTTTGGTTTGGGCTTTTTTGGGTTTTTTTCTTTCCTCACTAAAGAAAATCAGCTCATACATTTGGGTGTATCTCGGTACTCGAGCAGACAGCAGTAGCAGAATTTCTCAGTCATCTTGTCCCTCCAGTGGCTCTCAAACATTTTCCCTTGTTAGCCCGAGGTTGTGGCATGTATTTATTGCAACAAACACTTGTGCTTCATAAAATTATGTATTATTGCCATTTCCTTTCAAAATTGGCATTGTTAGTGACAATTGCAATCCCTGTCACCTAGTAGGCAGCTTTATATCCTGGTTGTAAGATAAGCACAGTATGCTCTTTCTGAGAAATCTGCACTTGAATTCAGCACTCAAAACATGCCTCTAAACTGTACTCCTTTATGGCCACTTTCTTTTCTTTGCTGCTCTCTTTTATGCTAAATGAATTTATGGAAATATCTCTCAAGTCTTTTCCTGGTTTTATTCCTCTATTTTTTGTCACAGTTGGAGGCTTTTTGTCCAATTTAATAGCTAACCATTTAACCAATTTTCTTTTAATGTCTAAGAATTTGTCTGGCTTGATGTTTCTTTTCTAATTTCTCACGTTTCTTCCTAGGAGAAGATTCTGTATCTTCCTTTTTTCTGTATCTTCCTAGATTCTGTATCTTCCTGTTTTCCATGGGACATCTAAAATTTTGGTGCAATATCTCTTTTTTTTTTTTTTAATCTCCTTGCTATCTTGAGAAGAATCAGATTTGTCTCATGCTTAAAAAATTGTGTATCCTTAAACATTTTAAAATATTTATTCTCTGTTGAGATATTTTTGTGTGCTTAAATCTTGTCTTTTTTTTCTGTATTCAAAACTAGCTGACAAGAAGGAAAAAAAAAAAGGAAAATACAATTGATTAAAAAACCCCACCAGTATAAGTATAAAGGTAGATGCTGCCAGATTATCTTGAAGAATGTTTTTGCTAGGAGTCTGCAGTTCTAGATGGAGAGGCCACAAGTGAAATTTCAGGAATGCACTGTATCTGAGGAGAACATAAAACAAAAAAGAGGGGGGTGAGGAAAACCCTTCAGATTTCAGCCTGTCACCTGAGCTGAGAGGATTTTTATTACTATTTGTTTAAAGTGCGTAACTAGTTTCTTTCTTTTAATATATGTGGGCATTAATGTAACATGAAAGGTATTAAGGAGAAAGGTGAACATGAATCAGATGATGTGTCTTGGAAAAAAAAAGATACAGGTGCCTGTAGACATGCAGTTTTATCTTTTGTTTTTAACTTATCATGAGAAAGTAAACAGTCAGTCACTAGATCTGAAGAAAGATTATTTTACAAGTATTTACATTTTTATTTAAAAAATATTTAAGAAGATCCTGGAGAAAAAATAATATGGTATGCATGATGGAATTGGGCACATAGGTGGCTAGGTCTTATGGGTGCCAGAGTCAAGACTCCAAATACCTTTCACCTTTCCAGCTGATCATCACTATATTGCAATCAGAGTTCAAGGTAAAATGCAGAAAGAAATAAGGGGTTTGTATTGCAGAAGACTTTTGCAACAAAACTAAGTTGGCCAAGCAAAGTGAGGCCCTGCATTAAGCTTGATACCACATTTTACCCTGTATTAATAAATTTCAGTCACGTACAAAGCAGTAAAATATATCCTATGCATTGATAGAATGACCTTATTATTGTGGGGAGACAGCTCAGTGTGTAAAGTCCAGAGTGAAAAATAAAAGCTCTAAATACACAGATTTCCCAAAGCCATTCCACCCCATTAAAATTCCAGTGTTTGAAACCCCACAGATATGCTAATGGGAGGCTGCTTACAAGTTGAGCCAGCTGAAACCCTTGAACTGCTTGGCCAAGGCAGTACTGAAGCCCCACATCTCCTTGACCAAAGAGCTGCACGCTGCTTTGGAGTGCTTTTCTCTTGAATCTTATTTCACAGTCTCCTTGAAAGGTGAGATAAGAGCTGGACTTGCCACAGTCAAAGCTGGGAAAAGATTTTGTTTTTAGCAAAGCAGAGCACTTGAACACTTCTGCAGTACCATGCTTGATGGGGGTAATTGAAATTCCAGTGTGGTCTTTGCATCTGCTGAGCTAATGTCAAAGCATGTTTCTCTGAGAGGCTACTGGCTTCATTCCTTTAGCTTCATGGGTTGATGTGAAGGTATCGGTGTCTGGGAGATTAGTAGCTCAGCACTGGAATATAGAATAGATCAACATTAAGAGAAAACTTAAGTGGAGGCATTTTAAGGACTTCCCTGAATTTTCAGTAGTGGGATCTAGCTATACAGAAGATAAGTGCATGTGACTGTGTGGATCTTGTTCACTTGTTGCAAATACTCTCTTCTCTGCTGCTGGAAGTCAAGAGGACGTTGTCCAAGACCCTTCCTTGGATTTGGTCTAAGCCTGTGTGCCAGTGTTTCGCTTCTCTACAATGGGATTGGGGGTCAAAAGCTGTTGCAGCAAACAAGGCAAAGCAACATGAGTTCGATATACTCAGGGCCTGTGTGAAGAGTGATCAGAGGAAGGAACTCAAGATCACCCTGAAATAGGCGGGAGAGGATTTTGAATTAAATGCTAATACAGATTTTACATACCAATTAAACTAAACCATATTTCTAGTGCTTAGATCTCCCAGCTTCCGTACTGACTTGAATTTCAGACTTTTTCCTGTTAGGCCATTCTTTGGCCTCCCACCAGGCCCTACGGTTGTTTTTTGGTTTGTTTTTGGTTTGTTTTTTTTTTTTTTTTTCCATTTTCAGTGTTGTTCTGTCACTTCTGTCATTCAAGTACTAAGGCCTTGCAGCTATAGAGGTCTCTGTAATGGTACTTTCTGGGCTGTTCATGGCAAATTATCTTAAAACACATTGTTTCCCTGTTTCTGTCTCCTTTGTTCCCTCGAGTGTGTGATGTGAGCTTCTATTAGACATAAATTGTGTATCATGGGGGAGCACAATAGAGAAAATGTCAGTCAATCTGTAAAATGTAAAGCCACGCTTAACATGTGTGGGAGAGAGGTGGGGATTCTTAGAAGAGGAATGCTGTGCTGGAGGAGTGAGAGATCTGGGCTGGTGTCAGGAGGATGCCAATGAAAGGAGAGACAAGGCTTTCTCAACTAGTGTCACTTATGATTGGAATAAGCCATTTAATCTTAAAACCCGTTGAGCTTTGTATTTCACCCATTGCTATTCACTTATCTACAGCATAGTAATGTATTCATTATGCTTTTCTATTGCTGTTGAATGCCTTACAATGTGAAGTCAGATTGTAGCATGAAAGTTCACTAAAATGCTAGGTTTGCTTTTTCTCTAAACCAACGTGAAATGAAGTGGAATTTTTCTGATCCTGAACACTGTGAGCTGGCTTCCAAAACGCACAGATGCTGCCTTGTATACCTCTAGATTCATTCTTGATCAGAAGAGGAGACCGCCCAGCTGAGAGAGGCTTGGGCAGTTCAGGAAGCCTAGAAAATTGATCTGAAACAGAAGCTATAGAGAAGCAGCACTTCAAACTTATTTTATTTCCCATTTATTTAAATTTTCTATCAAAAGGTAATGATCGCAGTGTTTTCTAGTGGGGATTGGCATCTATTTTTCCTAAGAATAAAGGGCAAAAAATGACATTTGGATTCCAGAAGAGATGTCATTTAGCTATGTCAAAGAAAGTATCAGGGACTCTAATGACCTAGTTTCCTGTTAAATCTCTAGGCCATTGCTGAAGTTAGGAGCACAGGGAAAATACATTTCATCTTCAAAGACTCAAGATGAGGTTTATAACTTTCTTAAAGAGGAAAAAAAATGAATCCTCTCCGCTGAAATGAGGCAGATAAAGTTTCCAGCCCAAGATGGATATTTTTCCCTGAAGATCTGAAAATTAAACCACCTGCTTTAAATGAGAAATTTGAAAAAAAAAAAAAATGCAGTGTGCTAAACCACTGTCTTCAATATGAAGAGAGAGAGGAAGAAAATGATATATTTTTACTTCTATATTGGTCTGAAGAAATAAAAATTACTTTAGATTCTGTAGCTAGCACAAGGACTAAAAAAATACTTACATATTTTAGTTGGAATCAGTACCACTTTAAGTATTGGGGGCGGGGGGGAGATTGCATTTTTTAGTAGCACTTTGTATGTCCCTGCTCTACTATTAAGACAAGTCACATATGAAGTATATTTCACTATATTTTTAGTTGAATCTAATAGCTTGCCTACAGATTTTTATCATTCTGTTTTAGGAAATGGTAAACTGCTCACAGCTATATGTTGCCTATCCACATATGTGTCTGGTAACCGAGCAGGCTCATAATGACGGTATGGGTAGGGGTTTTAAGCTAATCTTTTGTTCTCAGACTTCTGGAACAAGCCCAGTGACTACTTCTTTGTCCTTCACATATTTCTCCACAGCAGACTGCTGTTTCTGGTGTGCTCCAGATTTGGATGGGAAAACACGCACTTATTTTTCTGCTTTGGTTTTGATTCTGTCTACTAAATCCCTGCACACACACCAGCTCCTGGAGTTCAGTGAGGCTACCGAAAAGAAATACTGCCTTAGGTCTCACAGCAGAAATAGTACAGCTAGGGTGTAGCTATGCATCAAAGCAATCTAGGCACATTGATGGAAGTGTAACAGATGGATGCTGGATGTCACTACCTCGGAGCGGGGAAGAGGTGATGTGTTGTGCCTCATTGGGCCATATAGACATTCCCCACACTTCACTAGTACTTTAAATTCTTCTGAGTCTTGAATATAAATGAACCTGTTCTGGAATCGTCCTTGTTTTGCAAGAAGCAAAAGCTTCTTTGAAAATTAACTGTTCATGATGGAGCAAATACTCAAATTGACATGCTGGTATTTATATTCTGAAATGCCATTTCTCTTCATGGAATTTAGTGCATCACTCCAATCAGTACTTCAAAGTTTTCTGCAGCTGCATCACTTAAGAAGGGAGACATGGGGAGGGAGGGGGAAGAGGAAAGAAGAGAAGAAAAGAAAAAAAGAAAAAGGGAAGGGAGGTGGAGAAGACAATAATTTTGTCTGACATTTTTCAATATATCCATTTTTGTGTTAGCGGCAATTATTCTTCACAAAACGTTGGACCTGAGCAAAAGGAAAAAGGTAATATTTTTGTCTCCAGCTTATTGAATGACTCAGAAACGCTCGTGTACATGAACTCTAGCACCTTAGCATAGTTGTGGTGTTGGAGCTTTCTGCATAATTCATCATAAAAGAACATGAGGCATTCAGCAGTCAGTGCTCATTCAGAGATGTTCTGCATTACTAGCAGCACTAGTAAATATGCCTGCTCCATACATAATTTATGGTTTTCAGCAGAGGTAGTTTTATGCTTCATAATAGGCTAGCTTTGATCCCTTAAAATTTGTTTGTTAAACTTAGAGGTTGGGTACAAAACAAAGACTTTAAAATCTGTTTCCTGCATTGCTTGTTTCAACAGTCTTCATTTTCACATCCCGTTAACAAGGTTGAAATTGATTCTGACCCACTTTTGGGGAAATGAGCCTTCCTATAATGGATTTTGTGTGTAAGACTTTTTATTAGCCAATTCCCTCCACACCCAACTTGAAGTAGAATGAAAATTGGTTTAGAAACCTTAGCATAGTCTATTCTATATTTCTACTTAAGGAATTTATTCTTATTTCTTGTGACCTGTAGGAGGAAAATGTAGAATCTGTGAATCCCTCTTTTAATGCTGTGATGCAGCTAGAGACCATGTATAAATGTAAATGAACGTGTTGGAACTCATTGAAATGTGCAGGTTTGTTTTGTGGGAAAGTTCCACATGAAAATAATCCGTATTAGACAAAAATACATTCCATCTCTCATATTCAGTAAGGTATCAGAGTAAAGAAGAAAAAAGTCAGTTTAAAATGTTTCAGTTTGCCAGAACTTAAATGTTTTCTTTTATACTTTGTCTTTGTTTAGTATCCTTTATACAATACGTGCTTCTAAACAGCATCAAAAGTAAACAGTAATATTTTAAAACAAAATAATCTGGAATGCATTTCTAAATGAAAATTTGCAATGTTCCTCTCTGGTGTTTCAAAGCCTGTAAAGTTATTTTTCTTTTCTAAACAGCATGTCATCAGAATTCCTGCATTTCTGTGAAGTGTTTCAGTGCAGCCATACCAGCACTTTCTGGTGGAGTTTGTTTTTTCACCTTTCTCTCTGTACATCCAATTCTCTCTGTACTGTTTCCTTTTTTTTTTTTTTATTTTATTTCAAGTTATCACTATGCTTCAACCTATTATCATTCCTTGTTTTTAAAAGCCTTGTTCACACCCAAGATATTTCAGCAATAAATTTTGGAATTGACTAGTGGTTTTCAGTTTTTCAGCAAATACTAAGATCTGCCCTGTGGAAACCAAGTCTCTTTTATACATGTCAAGTTAAGCATATTAAAGACTGATTAAAAATCACTCATTGCTGTTCAGACACCTTGTCATTATCTTTTTCTCTCCAGCTTCCCTGTGTTTCAGTCATCTGCAGGTAGTCTGCCCAAAGCAATGATTTAAATATTCTCTCTGTCTGCGCTCCAATTCGGTTTTTCCTTTTTTCTGCCCGCTAAACCAGCCTTCTGACTCTCGCTGCATCAGATTCAATTTCTGCATCAGATTCAATTCAAAGCCTGCAAGACACTGTATCATTTTAGTCCCTCCATTTCTGCTGTTATGCTTTAATGTTGTAAATGTTGGGGATTTTTATGTAATGTGGTCTCCTGGATAGTTTTTAATGATTACTGAAGCCTACACATAAACCATAAGTGCAAGGTAGAGAATGGGGTAGAACTAGCTCTTTTGCCATCTCTTTGACTTGTCTTCTGCAGTCGTTAATCTACGGATGATCACACACTAGCAAAGCTTTTTCTGGCTTATTAGGAGTGTGCTTGCTTAGAGGATAGATACAGCTTTTCTATCTCATTTTTAATAGCACAACCACACTCGGCAACTGTACGAGTGCTAGAAAAATTACCTTCTACTTTCTACCTCCATTTGGTATTTTAATACTTTTGGTACTTTTGAGTCATCTGTAAGCATATGAGGGAGAACAAATAAAAAGTTTACTTTCCTGGCTAACTTTCTTGGCTGCCAGAGCTAGTAAATGTTGCTTGCAGTAGTGAAGGGAGAGGAAGAGTCTTAGCTTCTCATTGTAGCTGTTTCACTATAGCTCTTAAGATGTTGTGATATCTTTCAGTAGAGGTCTATGGCTTCTGTAATTTGGGAGCAAAAAAATGATTTAATCTATCTTTTGCAATAATCAGTGTATTGGCATTTATTTGTATTGGATGATTTTTCCTACTATGTTCTAGGCAGCAAAAAAGAATTACTGTACCCCCACATACCCCCACTTAAGCTTCACTTAGGACAGTGCAGCTCCACATTTCTTGAAGGCCAGGCCACAGATCTCACTGGAGAGCCA
The DNA here is from genome assembly GCA_013400195.1 of Aramus guarauna. Classification (NCBI taxonomy): domain Eukaryota; kingdom Metazoa; phylum Chordata; class Aves; order Gruiformes; family Aramidae; genus Aramus; species Aramus guarauna. Next base: position 469,023 of record VXBL01007953.1, on the reverse strand, counting down.
GGAGAGGCCCGGACAGACCTGCCGCTCACGCACCGTCAGCGTGTGCCGGGCCGGTTCACAGGCAGCACGTGAAGCATTTTCCAGACGTCTCGCGTCGGCTATATGTGAACAGAGTGATTGTGCTGCACAGGCTCGGAGGGTTTTCTGCAAGTGCTGCGTTTGCTCTACGTTTTGTTCCAGTCTTTTGGAACAGAACTTCCCATATACAACCAAATGTGATATTGCTTTGAGGGGCAAGGGGAGTTGCTGGTTTTGTTGATTCCCTCCTTCCCTCCTTCCCTCCAGCCTGAAGCAATGGTATCTGTAACAGCAGTAGTTAAAGCAGTCAACAGCAAGTGAGTTTTCTGTATCGCTGTACCAGTTCTCAAATACAGACCAGCATAGAGCTTTCATGCTTGTCCTGCTCTCATAGCAGCAGCTTAATGGATTTGGTGTGGCTTTTAGAACAAAAGAATCAGAGTGCAGCAGTGGTGCAACACACAATCGTTTCTTTCACATTTTCATTTGTGCATGAAGAAGAGAGTTGTTACCTCCTGCTGTCCTGTGACAAGTCTCATGTTGTTTGGTATTGTGTTTGTTTTCTTTTTTACTGAAGCCCCAGCTCTTGAAATTGCTGGATTATATAATTTTTTCCATATGGCACTGCATTAAAAATTGAAAATATGTATGCAAATCCCAAATCATAATTTCAATTGCTTGTTTTCTCTTCTTATTTTCATCCTCTCTTGGAGCAGGTTAATGTATTTTAAACATTTTTTTTCTTGATGGTATATTTGGATGGAGCTGTTCTGCCTGTTTTAAAGATTAGACAAATAAAAACAAAGTTCTCCTTATGGGCCACTGCAGGTCTGCAACAGCTGTATATATGCGGTTCTTGCTGAAAATATAAACAGGGTCTGATTTTGGTTTTGTTTTGTTTTGTTTTGTTTTTTTCCCCTCCTGCCCCAAAGCAAAGCCATTAAAAGCTGTTTTTTTTCAGAGGGCATCTTCTGAGGACTTGTATATACTCCTAGAAAGTAAAGTTTCCATGCATGGGGAATGAGATGCACTAGCTACAGTGAATTTATTATTTCAAAATAATTGCCCAGAAGCAGTGTAAATAACATTAGAGTCTTTCAGTGGAACAGACACTGTAAGAATGGCTTGTCTGAAGACTGTAACAGTTGCCTTGTTTTGTTCTGCTCAAAACACAGGGCAGAATGACGTTTTAGTAAAAGCCAACTAATTATCCTTAAAGATACAAACTTCCTATGTGAAATCTCATTGTAAGTTGTTTCTGTAAGTGAGTTTAGTGTAATGTTAAGAGAAATCTTCAGCTGGGTATGAGTCACCTTTGGGTTTTGAGTCACCTTTTATAATCATATTGCATTGTTACTCAGCACGTGTTTGCAGTGCGTATCTCTTTGCATGTAAGTTTCTCTTGCACACAGGAAATCACAGGAATGTGATTTGATACCGGTATTCTGTCTTAGGAGTTGATCTCAGAGAAGTGCTTCCCAGCCCTCACGACCTCGGCCGCGCTGATTCAGCTGTTTGCCAGCCAGCCTGGGACTGTTGAAACCGAATCAGTTCATAGATTCAGTTCTAGCTCTGGCCAGCCTGACAGTTGGAGCGGTACGGCAGCACACGGGGCGAAGTAAGCTGAACTTGGCAAGGGAAATCAGCATCTAGAGAAAAGCGGCAGAGATCTTCTAGAGTCTGCTGCCAGTGAAAGAGTAAGGTGGACTTACTGATCCAAGTCTGTTGTAGATGAGAAGCATGCTTGATAAAAAGGCTTCAATGCAACTGCTTTTGATGGCAGAAGGTATAAATTGTAAATGGAAGAATATCAGAATTAGACATCAAATTCTGGATCAAATTAATTGAAAAGATCAAATTCTCTTTTATGCCTCTGATTTTTTTAGAAGGGGATTATTTTACAGCAGGCTACGTTTCTCCTGACTTTTGACTCATATTGGCATTACTGTGTTGATAAATCTGTTTTCATCAGTAGATATGATTCTGGGAGGACTGATGAATGGAAAGTCCAACAAATGCTATAAGAAAGATTTATAAGTGCATGTAATAGACTGTAATTCTGCGGTGCTCAGGAGAACTCACTCAGGCATGATGCTGAAAGATGTCTTCATTACTGTCATTCTTACTGTTCCTTTGATTCTTAGAGTTGAGCACAAGGAGCAACATCCAAAAGTGAGTAAAACAGCACTTGTAATATCGAGAGGTACAAGCCTATAGAAGAGCTAGATTTTTACTAAGGGTTTGGAAAGATACGGTTATGGATTTTTCTGTATCTTCGTAAAATGGGGATATGTAGCTATTGAACTTCAGATAGTTTAAGAAAGGAAATATAACAATGTTGAAAAGGACGGTGGTCTCTGCTCCACAACTGCTGGGCCCAAAGGGCAGACATGGAAGATATGCACTGGTGATAGAATTTAGTTTACCCACATTATTTAGTTGATAGGATTTTGTGTTTCTAGTTCTGTGAAAGAAGCTCAGGAAGATCAGTAAAACTGACCATTACACTGTAAATTGAGATATAGTGTGGGGATAGCTGTGCTTGCTCTAGGTCAGAAATAGAGAAAGAGCATAAATGGGGCCTTGTAGGACTTGGTACTGTAGCAGTTAGCTGCTTCCCGCGGTCTGTTCTGTAGAGAAAGCACTGAGCCCTGCACTACAGACTGGAAAGAAAAAAAAAAATTGAAATAAAATAATCTAAGTGTGACAGATGCCTTGAGGCAGAGTATTGACTGAGCAAAGATTTGAATCATGGGCAAAGTCACCTTTTCTGTTGTTTCATGTGCTCTGTGCTCAGAGACATAGAACTTTGTCCTCTCTTTTTAAGCTGGTATGACTTCATCACACAAAATCCCCACTACATCATCGGCTTCCCTTCCCAAATGAAACAATTTTCAAATCTTTATGTTCTTAGCTAACTACTTCAGAAAAAAACCTCGCTACTCTATTGTGACGGCAGTCAAAGGAGGTTGTGCAGCAAACATGTAGACATGTGCGGGTATAAAATTTACAGTAACAATGTTAAAAAAAATACATTGTATTCTATGGTCTTGCTTGTTTGCTTTGTCAGTGTACATACATGAGTCCTGGTCTTGAGAATACGGTATCTTGAGATACTCAAAAGAAAGACACTTTGGTAAGGGAGATCAATTCTTCTCTTACATTCTTCTCAAATATAGTCATTTAGGCAGGGATTCTGATTGTTGAGTGGATGAATGCCAAGAAAGAGGTGCTTTGTGCAAAAGAAAGAGAAAAAGCATTTTAATTTAAGCAGACAACAAGATTTAGAAATATTCATGTTGCATTTTCAACTCTTTCAGTTTAAAAAAAAAAGGAGAAAAAATACTTGAAAAAAATTACTTATTTTACATATTGTGATTGAAAGTCGCTGAAAGGATTACACTCATTCTGAAGACCAAAATCCAAGTGTCAGTTGTATGCAATGTATTTTAAAAACTTACTTTATAAATCAAAAGTACAAAACCTCATGTTTAACTTACCTTGCTCCACCTTGAAACGTATTAATTCAGTGTATTGCTCTTTCTTTTCTTCACCTGAGAAACGCACTCTGCTGTCCAGAAAAAGTCTACTTGTCTCAATCTGTGCAACAGATGTTAGTCATTGTGTCTCCTCCTCCCCTCCCCTGAAATGCAAATATGGTCTTTGGCATTTATATTTCCCTAATGGGGAAATATATTTCCCTGTTTAGACTAGTTGTGGTAACTGCTGAGATTAAAAAAAAGAAACCGCTCTCTATAATGAAGCTGATAAATCAGTTTTGTGAATTGTATCAGATATTCTCCTCTGCCATGTAATGAACTCCTTACCAAGGGGGACTTTTTTTCTTTTTCCAGAGTGTGGGCTCACCCCTACATTTTGAAAAATGAATCTGTAGTATATTTTAAGGCATTTTAACTCACACTTGCTCTGTTTGCCTTTTTTGCTTATGACTAAACCCCATCAACACCCAATACTAATGTAAACACTCAGTAGAACTGACTGCAAGAAGAACCACATAAATGTTGCATGCCATTGCGCAGCTCACAAATTGCCAGGCTGCTAACCTGACAGCTATACAATAATAGATGCAATTGAGAAATTCTTCTTTTCTTTGCATTTCCTAATTGCATAATAGCATTTTTGTTAGTTTTTCAAATGGTCGTTCTTTGGGGTGATTAAGGAAACAGCTCACCTGTGGTTGCCCCATATGTTCCTTGCATGAATATTGCTGCTTCTTACTTCCCAAGCTGCTTATCCTCACTTGCTGATTATTTTTCTTCTTCCAGACTCTCACTGCAACACCCTTTAGTGGGCTCAGATTTTCATTATTGTATGGGCATTTGGGTATGCTGCTGATTCAGTTAATAACCACGTGTGGGTACGTTCTGAGCTACTTTCACCCAAGCTAGCAAGGTTAAAGCTTGTTCCAAAGATGCTTGTCATTGAGCAAGCAAACCTCCAACTGCACTGAACATTTTTTCCTGATATATGGTCACTCCATGGCTACTTTCCTTGCTAGGCTTTAAAGATATGTATGTTAGCGCTCCTGCCTTTTGGTCATGAGAAAATGATGTTGTGATTTAAGCCTGTAAAAACCATATATATATATATATATATAAAATAATTTATTATGTAAAATGCAAGAAGTAAGGTAATGTTAATGTGACCAATAACAGAATTTTTGGCTATCCTGTAGCTTTGACACAAGCAAACATTTTCTCAACAATGTGCAGAATGAGTGTTGTTCTCTCTTTTTCTAGAAGCTCATTCAAGTTAACATTTTGTTGGGTACCAAATAACCTTTAGAATAATTCAGTAAATTATAAAATAAAAGACTTCAACTAAAATATTCTTACAGCCAAGTAAGAAATCTAGTCAACCATTACTGACATGGATTCACTGATCTAGAAAATTACTTTAATGCACATATCAATATACTTGCTGATTTCTTACATTTCAGTGGATTTAAAAAAAAAAAAGTGTTATTGCAGAGAGCCCTTGTGTTTCACGTGTTATAAAATTCACAAAAACTTTTGTATACCAAAGCACTAATACAGCTATTGTAGCTCCTTAGGTTTACCTTTTTTAATAAAAATTAATAAATTTTAAAGTTGAACTTAGCTGTAAAAATATCAGAGTGTTTATATGGAGCTGATGAAATGACTGCAATCAAAAGGAAAAAAAAAATCAAATTAAACTGTGAATTTCATTCCAGATCCGTAAGGGATTCTTATGCAAGAGGACATATCAAAATATGATTTTAAGGAAGACAGAAAATTTGCATTGTTGTATAGACATCCCTCTTGTGGGTTGTCATCCCTCAACATTGAGTCCTCATTGCAGATTTGGAATTACTTCCTAAGAAATATGCAATTTTTCTATTTGAAAATAATTGATGAATAAAGTTATTTTGCTGGCCTATGGGCATGTAATAGGCTTTTTTAGTTAAAAAGAGACAAAGATTTTGGTCCAGGAGACACTGAAGCTAATGATAACGTTTTTCTGCCTCTTGCAGAAATTCAGAAGTCAGTTCTAACTTAGTTTCTAGTTCTACCATTGGCTTCACACAGGTACACCCATCCTGTCCCTTTGTGTGCTGTCTGAGGAGTCAGAATTTAACTGGCTCATGAGAGAAGATTAAAGAATTCCTGTTTCTAAAAATACATGAATGCATAAAGTGAAGAAATTTGGAAAATGTTTTTCTGCTGATTCCTTTCGTTATACCAACTCATTACCTTTAAGAACAGTAAGAACAAGAATTTCAGACAAATATGGTATTTGGGTTGAAGCTTTTTATTCATAGACCACTGGAAATGACGGACCCCATGTTAAATTCTCACAAATAAAAAGGATCCAAAGGTCACAATAAAAAAAAAAGAAACCAATTTGAGAGATTTTGAGTAAGAGACTGTTCCTTCCATCTACTGTGAAAGTGAGGTCAAGTGATAATAAAAAAAAATATTTTCCATATAGCTCTTTTTGAGGGCAGCTAGAGAAATCAGGCACATAGTTTCCTTTTAATTAATCTATTTAAAATTAAATTTAAAAACTAGAAATTGTTCACATACCTAAATCTCCTTAACAGTTTCCTTGAGACAGTTTCTACAATCTTTTAGGGACACGATGTTAAATGGAGTTTGCACTGCATTAGGCACTTCTAAATTTGTATTGACAGGGGAAAAAAAAAAAGTATATTACATGAATGTATTTTTCTGGTTCGCATCTGTTTAATAATCCAAGGCTCAATAGCACAACAGGGGAAGTCTAGGGATATCTTAAAAACAAGTGATTTAATGTTTGTCTATATATGAGGAGTGTGGCATTTATAAATAACCCTCTAAGAGAGGACTGGAAAAAAAATACAATCAGTATACAGCACCATGCTTAGCAAAGCCACAGCAGCTTTTTCCTGTCGCTGTTGCTATATGGCACGCGTCCAGATATCTGCTGTACTAACATTTGCTCCTGGGAGGAGATGAAGAAAAAAGGGTCCATAAGGTTTCCATTGGCCTAGACAACTGAAACATCTGCTAGATTCATGAGCAGCTTGCTGGTCTAAGTCAGCAGGGAGAACTGCTGCAGATCAGCACTGCCATATCAATAGATATTTCATAGACTTCAGGGAGGAAAAAAAGTCAGTAGAGTAAGTGATTTTATTTCGAAGTACACCAAAGTCTTGTGTAGTTTTATATGAAGTGGTATCTAAATTTCATAAAATTAGAGCCACCTCTACAACTGATTAGCGTACCAGACTCATTAGGGAACACATACATGAAAGAATAGCAGGATGCAATCCTAATTTTCTAATAGCTGCTGATAGGAGTAGGTCACCTAGGTTCCCAGAAGAAATTTGACAAAAAGCAGTCACCTGAGAAAATAGTCCCTTTACTCAGAAGGTTGGACCAGAAGAAGCCTACTCTGTCTTTCTGAAATACAAATAGTCTGTAGATGGTTGTTGGAAGGGTATTGGCTGTTCCATGTCAGGACATACAACAGAGAAAAAGCACAAATGTTGAAGTAACAAGGGTACAGGACAGAAGAGAATGTACATCCTCATTTGGTGGAAACTACTTTTCATGTCTTTAGTTCAAGCCTGGGTTCTGGCGCCTGAAACTGTAGTCTGGCCTAAGTGATTTTGTTGTTTATAGTTTGGTGCCACTTAGGCTCAGGAGGGCTACTAGAACTGCACACAGCGATCATTCTCTGGTTGGAATTCCTGGTGTGATTTTACTGTGTAAACTGAAAGAGGAGAAAAAAAATCAAATACTGTCAGTTTTGAAACTGTTGTTTCATATTGGAACTTATATTTGCTTAAGCAGAGCTGTGTTTCAGAGATCTCCTCTGTACAACAAAAAGGGTCAGACATCAAAGACGGTAAATATTGACATGGTGGGTGAAATCACCAGTAACGAAAACTTTGTGAATATACAGATGATCACAAGTGGAAGACCCTTTATTAATCTTTCAGGCTTTTGCTCTGTGAGAATCAGAACTGCTTTCTTCAGGGAATGTTCCCAGTTGGCTGGGATGTGTCTATGTATTGATCAACACAAATTCATTAAGGGACTGCCTTTTCAGATCAAAACCATCTGCAGGCACAATATTTCCCACCTTTAAGATAGTACGGCCTTTACACACACACACCCCCCTTCACAATAGTTTTTACGGTAAATATATTTATTATCAAAGGGATTTTATTTGGAAGTGTGTTTAATATGTCCATATTGTGTTACACTGAGAGAACTAAAGTATCTAACTTCTTGATATTGATCTCCATTTATCACTAGGATATTTTAATTGGGACTTTTTACAACTGCAGAGTGTTTCAATGAAAAACACTGGTAATCTGGTAATCAGAACAGATATTTTAACACCACAGAGAATATCTCTGATCAAAATCTGATTTTTCTATCTTTGCTTTTTCTTCATGTACCTATGAGGATTACATATGATCTGAAGCAAACTGAACAGATTAGTGAAAGTGTTGAAGTCCAGGTAGCAAGGATTTATTTAATGTACCGGTACGATGGCAGGTGATACTTGTTCAGATTTTCTTCCAAACTGAAGCAGTAAGATCAGTGTTCAGATATACTGTTCTATTCTGATTAAAATATATAGTCTGAAGTAGAAAGAAGTTAAATTCAAAGGAAAAAGTGGTGGTTTATTGGTTGCTATATCACTGTTGTTCTTCATCCCTCCTCCTGTTTGCGTGTGTATGTGTAAACATGTACAAGATACACGTTTATTTCTGTATTTTAACAAGAGTAAAAGCTATTGTGTGGGCACACACTAAGGCAAACCTCGAACAGTTTTAATTTTCACTTTTCCTCAGCTGTTTGCTATAGCAAAAATTTCCAGCTTCTGTTTAAACGTGGAAGTTTTAAAGTGGTGAGCGAACTTTTGCCAGGAGTGTTTGTAAATAAGGCTAAACAGTTCAGCGATGGCACCATTTGGGGATTCCTGAATATCTTTCAGCATTACAAATATGCAAAGAACAGCACTACTTGGAGCTGACTTGTATAGCTGCATCTTCTGCTGTCTTTTAACATCTCTCTTGGATGAAATTTCAGAAAGTGGCAAGACAAAGCTAAAGTTGAAGGATTTTAAACCATGATTGTGTTCTGCTTGTATGGAAAGAGTGATTGAACAGAGAATATAGGTAAACAGACAGACAAAAAATAATGTCCTTGCCAGATGGGTTACCTGCATGTTGGGCTTCAAACTCCGTTATCTATTTTAAGGATGAAGAAAGAAGGAAAACTGTATTTCTGGAGAGATGCAAGAGCATTTTCTTTTATAATGAAACAATAGCTGGACAGCCTGAGAGAGCATTTGTTCCAACAGATTTGAAATTTTTCAGAGATGGGAGCAAGGAAATGATGAAAGGGGTTGTGGCAAAATGAAGAGAAAAAAAATGAATTTAATCTATTGATTTAATTGTTTTTTTTTTTTGTTACGTAATTCTTTTTCAGTGGAATGTTTAATTTAGAAAAATGAAAACCAAAGTATATTGATTCTTCTGAACAAAAATTGTTTGCTTTAAACACATAGGGAAAAATTAATGTTTCTAATGTTTTCAGCCCTTCTCTTTTTCCTCTAGCCAAAATAATTATTTCTGAATTTCTAGTAATTTCAGTCTTTCTTAAACATTACTTTTTTCAAAAAAATTACTATTTTTCAAAATATTTTCACCTAATATTAAGATTATATGCTTTCATATATCCCCAGAGTATTTCAAGCCAAGATTGAAATAGGGTAGAGTGGGAAAGGCTATGATTAGGCTACTGAAGTATCTGTGAGATCAGCACAGGTTCTGCAAGCAAACCAGCTGAGTATCTGACTAGAATGAAGGGGTAATACATGGAGCCTGTGGAGAGACACTCACCTGAGACAATGCTAGGCACTGCTGAGTTGTCAGGAAACAGAAGTAACACGAGTTTAGCACGTAGAATCCAGCAACGGTTGCAAATGTCCGGTGCACAGTTTGACCAGGCAGTGACAGCTGTTAACGCTTAATACCTTACAAAAATTCTCAATTCACAGAAAAAATGAAGCATGTAGGATATCAGTGAAAACCTCTGGATCTGATTTAGGAAGTCTATGGAAAGGATTAATTTACTGGTTTGGTATATTAGCTGTTGTTTGTCACGTGCTCCATATTGAAGCTCTATATATGAATATTTGTAGTTCTCAGTGGATCCATAGTAGTACATTCTGGAAGAACAACTTATAAAAAAATATGTGTCAACCTAGCTGTCTCCTCTTCCTATTAAAAAACCAACCAACCAACCCACCCCCAAAACTCCCCCCAGCAAACCAAAACCAAACCTCCCCTCAAAGAAATGATAAAAACAATCCCAAAGCCTGTATTATCCTACATGGGCTGAATCTTCACACTAATCCTAAAGAGTCCAAGTACCTGTGCAGCATTTTTTCAGAACACTTGCTCTAGGCTGATACCTCAACCTAGGACTGGCAAGTTATTTTGTCGTCTTGTGAACATCTCTCAATATGACTGTATTTTCGCATTTTTTAACTATTTGCATTTCAGCTGTTCTTGTTGCTAGGGGAGAGAGACATCTGCTTTTCTTGATTATCAACCTGTCAAATGGTATTCTCATCATAGAATGGTTTGGGTAGGAAGGGACCTCAAAGACCATCTAGTTCCAACCCCCCTGCCATGGGCAGGGACACCCTCCACTAGACCAGGTTGCCCAAAGCCTCATCCAACCTGGCCTTGAACACTTCCAGGGATGGGGCCTCCACAGCCTTTCTGGGCAACCTGTTCCAGTGCCTCACCACCCTCACAGTAAATTTCTGCCTAACATCTAATCTAAATCTACCTTCTTTTAGCTTAAGGCCATTACCCCTTGTCCTGTCACTACACTCCCTGATAAACAGTCCCTCTCTATCTTTCCTGCAGGCCCCCTTCAGGTACTCCAGTATGCTGCTATAAGGCATCCCTGGAGCCTTCTCTTCTCCAGGCTGAATAACGCCAACTCTCTCAGCCTGTCCTCATAGGAGAGGTGCTCCAGCCCTCT
>VXBL01007953.1:375972-458318 GCA_013400195.1 Aramus guarauna | reverse complement strand
ATGTCCTTCTTATGTTGGGGTCCCCAGATCTGGATGCAGTACTCCAGGTGGGGTCTCACAAGAGTGGAGTAGAGGGGTAGAATCACCTCCCTTGACCTGCTGGTCATGCTAGTTTTGATGCAGCCCAGGAGACAGTTGGCTTCCTGGGCTGCAAGTGCCCATAGCTGGCTCATGTTGAGCTTCTGTCATCCACCAGCACCCCGAAGTCCTTCTCCTCAGGGCTGCTCTCAATCCATTCCCCGCCCAGCCTATAGTTGTGCTTGGAATTGCGCCAACCCACGTGCAGGACCTTGCACTTGGCTCACTTCTCAAGCCTGTCAAGGTCCCTATGGATGGCATCCCTTCCCTCCAGCATGTCAACTGCACCACACAGCTTGGTGTCGTTGGCAACCTTGCTGAGGGTGCACTTGATCCCACTGTCCATGTCACCAACAAAGATGTTAAACAGCACCAGTCCCAGTACCAACCCCTGGTGTGGTTTAACCCCAGCCTAAGCACCACATGGCTGCTCGCTCACCCCTCTCCTTGCAAAGGGACAGGGAGGAAAATGGAAAACGTGGGTTGAGATAAAGATAGTTTCATAGGATAACAAAGGAAGAGAATAGCAACAGTAACAACAACACTACTACTAATAGTGATGCACAAATGCAATTGCTTACCACATGCAGAAGAAAACAACCTAATGCCCAGTCTGTTTCCCAGCAGCAATCCCACCTTGGCCAGCCTGCAACAGTTGTCCTTGCTGTACTCTCCCAGCTTCTGGTGCACCTGGCAGGGTGTGAGAAGCTGAAAAGTCCTTGACTTAGTATAAGCACTACAACTACTTAGCAACAACTGAAAACATCAGTGTGTTATCAATATTATTCTCACACTAAATCCAAAACGCAGCACTATACCAGCTACTAGAAAGAAAATTATCTCAGCTGAAACTAGGACACCCCTGAGGAACACTACTCAGCACTGGTCTCCACTTGGACGTTGAGCCGTTGACAGCAACTCTTTGAGTGTGACCATCTAGCCAATTACTTATCCACCAAGTGGTCCATCTGTAAAATTCTTGTGTCTCCGATTTAGAGACAAGGATGTTGTGTTGTCCTTTAGCTAGAAAGATAAAGTGCATTTGTGAGCCTGTAAAAATTAACTTTCAGGTTATTCCTGAAGTTACGTATCTGTGTCACGTTTCTAGTAATTCCTTATTTGAGAAAGATTAGATTCCCCGACTTATAATTGTTGCAGAACTGTGTTGATAATTTAATATTTTTCCCTACCCCCCCTTATTTACCTCTGAAACTGCTTCTGAATGAAGCGTGCTTGAAAGAAGATTTATCTTACACTGTATTGCTGTAAACTTTGGGCATTGTTTCAGGGCACTTTTCCCAGTATTTACTTTCTAGATACTGAAAATATTTGTTGTTAAGAGTATTAAAATATATTTCTACAGAACCACATTGATATCATTTTAATTCTTGGTTTTGTATTTAAGTAAAAAGAGCTTCTGTTAATCACGTGCACTTGAAAGAGTAGGCACGGTTTGCATTACTTTCAGATAAACATGTAAGCCTTTGGATGCTTATCAGGATTTTCTGGATATTTTGAGTGTACAGAACTAGAAAAAAAATCTCTCACACAAAATATTTATTCAGCCCTTGTGACCATTTCTCCAAAGCAGAACTGTGCTGTGCCAGGCTGGACTGCCTCAGAATGCTTGTGGTGTTCTTTGATTTCTTTTTTTTTGGTTGTTGTTGGTTGATTGGCTGGGTTTTTTGCACTTGTTGACGTGTAGCGGACTTCAACAGACTAAATGACTGGGTCATGCCATCACAGTGCCAAACATCTGTAGCTTGCAATGAGTTATCACATGGAGACAGGACAGAAAATGTGTGAAAAGTACGTGCTTTAGATTGCATTTCATTGCAGTCAGTTTTAGAACCACTATAAGTACTTGCTAATGGATCATTTGTATTAATACACTGTATTTAAATTACACTGGCGGTGTATTTTAAATTGTATTTTATCATTGCTAAACATTTGCATGAGAGTTGTTTGATGTGATATATAAAGAACTCACAGTGTAAGTCAGCATGTGTAGCTGCATGCTTTCCTTTTGAACTGACAATGTAAGTTTAAGTCTTCCCATGATATTTAGGCTCAGATAGTCTTCCTGTTGTCCTGTTGCACATCAGAATGATGCCGGTGTGAAAACTTTTTTGGCACACATACTACAGAATTGCTGTCTCACTGATGAGATGTGACTGATGTGCTGGGTGTGGACAACCCTGGTTCTGTTACAGTCGTCTTAGAAAAATCAGCAAAGTTAAGTGGTTCTCGTCCTTTTGTAGCCATTTGGGTAAACTGTTCAGATGCATGTGCACGTAACTAGAGTCGGATCTTTTGCCTGAAGTTGCCGGTTATTCCTTTTGCCTGGCTCTTATTCTATAGAGACTTTCCACAGTGAAAGACAGAATTATCCAAAGCAGAGAAGAATTTTATACTTTTAGCTGATTATTTATTGTAGGTAAGCAATTAATCAGAAGACAGGAAGCAGTATTTAGGCAGAGTGCTGCCTCCAGATTGTTAGTGTGGTGGTCAATTTTTGAGGCCCCCAAATCACACGGTTTTGAGATAGTCTGAAGAACTTGTTTTATTAGCTATTCTTGGTGCTGAAGTAAAATACAAGCAGTATAGGCTGACTGGCTACTGGTTTACCTGTATGATGTTTTTGGGGACATGGCCTACATTGGGCAAGTTATGAGCTTTCCTCTGTTCTCTGCAGAAGTCACTTTCTTGAGGTGGGCTAATATTGCTTGAATGTCACGTATATTTCTATTGGAAATAGATTTTGTAAGTTAAATTTCTTATCTATGTTAGTGTCATTGCTGGCTGTAGAAACATCATCATTAGCTTATGATCTTACCTTGTTTATGGTGACATGCTTTACGTTTCCAAATATCAATTGCACTTTGTCCTAAAACCCCCTAAATATTCCTCAACTTCTGAAAAACTTGGAGCCCTATCTTCGGTTCTGTCACTAAGTTGCCTTTGTCCTAAACCACCCTGTAAGCAGTAGAACACATTCAGTATAGCCCTGAGATATACTGCCTGCTTCTGCACCTCCGAGAACCCTGTGTAGTGTGGTTGTTGGTCCGTCCTTAGAAGTCTGATAAGTCAGGTGTTTACAACTCTTTCATTTTCTTTTAAAATGTCATGTCTGGGACTTCATTTCATTTGTCACTCACAGAAGATTTGAACAGAGAAGTAATAATTGTTACAGAAAGTACTTTCAGTAGCACGGATGGCCACTACATGACTGATGTGAAACTGGTAATGCCTGATGCCAACTTAAACCACTGGAGATTCTATACTGAGTTTTATGAGAGGTGATTTGCCTCACTTTTTTTTTGGTTGTGTTAACTGCAAGAAGTACCAGTTAGTTTGATGAAATGCTTGCATTTGGGGGAGATGAAAGCACATGGTATGTTCTAACTTTGTAGCAAGAGGTAAATTTGATATGGTTGTATGTGTATGTATACGTGTCTCCACTGTAGCTTTATGTATTTCTTCCATTACCCTATTATCTGTCTTCTGTGTAATTTTTTTTGTGCATTTTCTTCTTGGAGCACTGATGTGAAGTAAGAAAATGCTTTTTTTCCTATTTTACAGATTAGAAATGGAAATGTGGTGACAATGAGGCCCAGATCCTCAAAGAAATGAAAATGCCCAATTCCTTATTGTTCATGTTAGAATTGGGTACGTTCCCGCTTTTAGAGAAAAAGGGCTTTACAGTTTGTTGAGGCACAAAGAATTGAGCATAGCACTTTAAAGCAAAAAGCGACACAAAGCTCTAAACCACATTTGCACTTATGAGAAAGAGAAAATTCAGCAGTCTGTTACCACAGTTGTGGGAAGATGAAGTTCACTTTAATTATTTTTGGGTTTGTAACTTCCATTGGGAATTTAGAGTGGTGGAGGGGAATGCCTTTTTCCCCTTTCAAAATAAATAAATAAATAAATAGAATCACTGGATACTCTTCTCCATTCACAAGCATATAATACCATGGTGATAGTCTGAAAAGAGTAAAAAATCATCATTTATGCGAGGTTCCTAGGAAATAGCACTGTTTGTGCATACTTTTTATTCCATTGTGTCTCTCTCACTTTTTCCCATTTATCTCTATGAAATAATTGTACTTCGATATGTAATTTTCTCAATTTTATACCTGCAATCTCCTTCACTGAAATATAGTCTGATTCAATTATATCTTGAGTTAGCTGCTGCTGTAGAAACATACACCTGAAACACAGGGAGTGAAGGAAGTAACAAAGGCTTCCTCCTTCTCTATTATTGCTGTCTAATATAAATTCTATAGTCTGAAATCAGCATCTGTATCAGCATGCTCTTGTCCTTTGGATTATTTTAGTAATTGCTTAAACATTTAAAAAAAAGCCCAGTGATTTTGAATGCACAGTTTGGGGCTAACAGTTATTTTCTGAGTTATTTCTCCTCTCTCTCCTAAAACTCTGTCACTCTGTAGTAAGTTTCTGCAGTGTTCTTGTTAACTCCGATTTTCTCTGCAAGTGGTTTTGTTATTGGGGCATTTGGTAGTTAGCAGAGCACACGATTTTTCTTTTTTCATTGTTTTATTTCTTTTTCAAACTATGTTTCTTCAGTGAGCAAACAATTTACATGACATTCTCTCGGGATCAGCTCTAAAAAGTATATGCTATCCAGATATGAGACTAAATTATTGCCATTTAAGACAGCGAGTTAGGAAGGGCCAATCGACCCAGTCATAGACTTTCTATTTATGAAATTATGCTCAGGCAAATTCCTCTTTCTTTAAAAATCGTGTGTGAATACAGTTCAGCACACAGGCTACATTGTCTTGTCTTTCAGAATAAAGCAAAGCAGATGATTACATATCAAGAGGTAAACTATCTTCTTTGATCTGTGGTCAGTATTTTACCATGCTCTCAAGACTATTCTTAGAAATGAAATAAAATAACACTTCTTTTGTGGTTTCCTTCAAAATACTAACACGAGACACTAACCTTCTATATGCTGTCTGTGCTGAAAAAATAGAGAAGGGGCTTCATCCCTGTGGAAAAGTTAGAAGAAACAATAGTTGCATAGTAATGCAGACCTCAGTTTATGCCTGCTGAAATGCAGTTCACAGTATCATTTTTCTTTAAATTAGATAAAGATGAGCTAATAACGCTTCATCTCCTTGGAGAGATGTTTGCATTATTTCATATATAAATTAAGAGAGAAAGCCAGGAAACTGATTCAGTATATTTAGATGTTTCATCATACTGTCTTTTGTTTCTAATCTTTTAGTTCCTTTGCTAAGAAAGAAGGCCAAAATTAATGTGTTCTCCCTACAGATGCAAGCTGCTGTTTGAAGTAATAAGTTTCTTGCCTCCTTACCCAAATATTTTCTCTCTTTTTTTTTTTTTTTTTTCTTTCTTTCAGGGCCTGGTCCTATTGAAGTCAATATTAAAAAGTCTGACTGATTTGAAAAATAATTTGCTCAAGATTTATTTTCTTTATTTCCTCTCATACAGCTTTGCATTTTTAATGGGCTCTGGTTTTGTCTGACATCATGCACTAAAGGTGTCAAATAAAAAGCCCATTGTCTTGTGGTTCTACACAAGACTGAAAAGGATAAATCTCTGCTCTAGGCTTTCTGTGTGAGAATGAACAGAACTGTAGGATCTATTCTTTCCCTCGCATATGCTGATAAACTTCATTTACCTCACAGGGGTGCTGGGCAGCCAGGCTTGCAGGAGCTGGTAGAGCCGACGTGCCAAAAGCTTCTCACTCCTGTCCTGTCACCTCCTGTCCGGTCCCTCCTCTCTTTGCACACCCATTTCTTTTTATGGCTTTCTGAGATACACTGACATGAGGAGGCAAAGCTTGCTGCACTGACACTGTGAAACTCTCTTAACTTATACCTGTTTCCTACAAAAGCAGACCTCTGCAGAAACAAAAGTAAACACAGGCTTATGTTTTCTCGGTGCTTACAGGCACCAAGTCACATTTATAATTAGCCTAGTAAATTGATTAGAATATATAACCTAAGCATCAAATGGAAGTGTTGAACTCATTAAAGAGGTTTCATTTTAATTGCAAAAAGTACAAAAAAACCCCCCACAAACAGAAACAAATAAACATGAGATGAACTTACAAAATGAATGTTTCCAAACTGGACCAAATAAAGATAATTATTCTGCATAGTCTTGTCTCATACTGAGATAAAAATCAGTTTTAAAATCTGTAAAAGCAGTTGAGCCATGATTTCTGGGTGAAAAAAAAAAGCCTTTCTTGACTAAAAACAGCATGTGGCTAATGAGATAGGAGCCTGTCAATTCTACTGGAAAGTAGTATTGGTCCTCCACAAAGCATCTCAAAAACAACCTGTGATAGAATATACTTAACTATAGCTCCATCTAGCCAAAATAGCTGAAATAATTTTGCTAAAAAAGCTCCCTGAAATGAGCAGAGGGACCATAATACAGCATGGTGACAGTGATATCTAGATGCCACCTTCTTTTTGCAATAGCTTCATTGCTTATTGTAATTTATTGTTGTATGACCTTGTAGTGTTTTCCAATGAAACTTCTTGCTTCCTCTTCAGATACAAGGGGATTGTAATGTGGGCCATCAGTTGTTGGGTTTTTTTTGTTGTTGTTGTTGTTCCTTCTTTATTAATATACTCCAGACAGAGAGTAAAATTGTTTGACTTGCCTCAAGGTTTGGTCATGGAAGAGAATGTAAGTGTATTTACTGTAGTGGATACAGATGTGTCTGATTGACCTGACCTACTGGTGGAGGGTAGAGGTGTCATTGCCAACCATTTCTTGTGAAGAAAGCAAGCTAGCTGGATGGGTAGCCCTGTCTGTAGAACGGTGATCACCTGAGTCAGATTCATTACCTCAATCACCTCAGTTAATAGTAAAGTAGGAAGTAAATTGCACTGAACTTACTTAAAAACAGTGTTCAGAAGAGTGTGTATTATTTACACGTTCTGCATTTTCTAGATGTTTATAAAAATAAAATGTCCCTTTGGTACTTACTAAGTAGCATTTGAAGGGGAGATTCTCTTTGATCCAAATTAAAACTCAGGTGAAGGATACAACTTTCAGCCCTTCCTCTGCCCCATCTTACTTTCTTACCCACCCCACCCCCCCATCTTACACTATCACCTTCTGTTTCTTCACCTAAACAGGGATCATTCCCATAACCCTGGCACTGATCAGCATCACGCCTTTTTTCTGCATTCTCTAGAAGCTGTCAGGCAGCAAAAGCCTGGATAGCACGTGCTATCTCACGTGCTTTCGAGAGAGTCCTGGCCTTTGCAAGCCCAGTGCCCTATCATCATCATGTAATCCCACCTGGTAGGTTTTCTTCCCCTGGTGCATCTCCTAAAGCACGTTTCAGTATCTGCCCTTACTGCAAGTACCAAATTTGGGTGTTGCGTCCATACCTGCAACCTGAAATAAGGAATTTCTAATGCCATTGTATAACATACCACTAAGATTTCTGGAGTGGAGTGTAGAATCCTGGCTGCTTGTGTTCAAGGAAGAGAAGGGCTGCCAAGTTGTTCCGGGAATGGAGGGGCCATCCGGTGAGAGGCAAATAAAACATCTTGGTTTGTTCAGCTAGCACAATGCAGACTAAAAGATTATGTATCTGGGAAGTGCTTAATGCACTGATGAGCATTGCGGGAAGTGCTTAGAGGTTTCCCACTGGATGTTTAAAATTAACGTATAAGTAATTATTATTGAGTCATATGCTATGTTCTTTATTCCTTACTGCTCATGCATAGTGACCACGTAGGAGTTTTGCTGGACTAACAATTTAGTTCAGTATTGTTTCCTATTGGTCTGAGTGCGGTTTCTATCATCACTTTTGTCTTTCAACAAGATAAATTAAGTATGATGCAAGAATTTTTGTATTTATGACATTATTGAGTCCAATTCAGAAATTAAAGAGATTTAGGTAGACTTGGATTCATTACTAAAATCTGGAAGTCATCTAAAAATTCTTGGAAATCCACTGTCTTTTCTATTTTACTTCTTGATGTATCCAAAATTTGTGCATCAAATATAAAAAAAATCCACAAATAGGCATTTATGTTTTTAAAGTTAACTTGATTATTACAAGGGCTTATACCAAAAAAGGAAGCTATGTTTACATGGGAAGAATAGAAATGATCTCAAATCATTTGCAGAATGAGTGTAGAAATGTTTAACAGTATATATGCACAAACCAGAATATTCATGTGATTTGAACAGTGTATGCAACAAAGTAATATAATTTTTCATCCATAAACTCAAATAGTAACATTATAAAGTTTATTTTACCACTGTTTCAAGCCCCTGTTCCCCATAAGTACAATTCTCTCTCAGATCAGCAGAAGTGTGGGCTGAAATCAGATGAAAGGAAGCGGAAACACATATATAAAAATGAAAAAAAAAAAAAAATTGAATCCTTTATCAGCCAAATCTTTTTACAAGCTGAAGAAGCATTATTTCTTTTGTGTAGATTGGTTAGCAAAGCATGGATTGAATGGATTGCCTGAGGTCGTGTGAGAAATCAATAGTAGATTTAGGAATACTTTTCAAATACTTTCAAAATATCATATTTTGAAAGCTGAGATTTCAATTAGTTTCATGGGGCTATGTCTCACATCACCACCATTAAAGGAAATACGAACATTAGTTTGTACTTAAATTTTCTGCTTTAATAGAAACTTTTATTATGCTCTGTTTTAAAACAAATCTTCATTAAGAATGAATTTATTTTCAATATGTTTTTGAATATATTTATAAATGAATGATCAATTTAATATTTTTATGACTTCTTAAATTACAGTTATTTCTAGAGAAAGGTAACTGTAATCTTTAAAATCTTTTGATTGCTGTAAGGCCTTTGACTTGAAATAGCATGCCATCTTGAGTAGTAACCAAAACTTCCTCAAAACAAACCTTACAAGCATTAAGCAGATTAGAACTGGTTGAAAAAATAGGATGAAAGTGTAATGATAAATAAGAACTCGTGATTGAACAGTCATGTTTCTATGCATTTGTCTGGACAGGGAAAAGCAGTTGGTATGTACTATTTAAATGGTTTTCAGAGCTGGTTTTTAGAAACATGCTGGGAAACACAATTGTTGCCAGCAGTGTTTGCGGATGCCACAAAGGCTGTGGATATACGAAATAATGAAGAGCACAGGTCACTGGGCTCAGAGAAACGTGTTTCAGTGCAGTGAAACACAGGGATGTACATCTCAGAGCTACAGGATGAGAACTGGAATGGGGGGTCGTCTTTGGAGCCATGCCTGAGAGAAAACAACGGCGTCATGGTAGACCACCAGTCAAACTTGGGTCCCCATCTGACCCTGTGGCCAAAGGGGACTCATTTAGGCGTGCAAACAAGAATATGAAGCGCTGGGAGAGAAGTGGTGTCACCTTTTTTTTTTTTCCCTTCTGTGACTGTTACAGTGGGGTTTCCAGGTCTGGGCTCCACACTTCAGAAAAAAGACGACAAATTGAAGAGGGCACAGAGAAGAGCCAGAGACTAATTAAAGGATTGGAAAAATATGATTTCTACAGAAAGACTTAGGAGCTCGATTTGTTTAGATTATCAAAGAGAAGGTTAATGGGTGATATGATCACAGCCTCTAAGTGCCTACAAAAGAAAGAGAAAATTGATAATAGAGGGCTCTTCAGAGCAGGGAAAAAGACATAATGAGCAAGTGGATGCTAGGTGCTACAGCGAGACAAAGTCAGACTAGGAATAAAATCCTGTTTTCTTGTTTAAACAATGATGACCATTGCTCTCTGAAAGAAGTTACTGAAGGTGCCACTAAGTTTTCCATTACTAGAATTTTTAGGCCAAGGCAGAATGCTTTTGTTACAGGACATTGTCTTGTTCAATCTCTGCTCCCAGAGTTAAGGAAGAAATTAAGAAATGGGAGTTTAATAACTATATTAAGAATCATTCATACTAGAGAATCACAGTGGTAGCATCCAGTTGTTGAAATGATGATGAAAACTGTTTCTTTTAACATGCTGGCCTCAATCTGGCAGGGTCTTTAGGCTTGCCTTCTTACTGACGGCTCATCACCAAGTATTCTTGATTTAATCAGACTATTCATATGGATCAAAACCAACATACTCAATGCTGGGAGTATGAATGGTTTTTTTGCAGTGGTAATAAGTTATCCCAGGCACAAGTTTTTTTCCAAAGAAAGTCCAGTCGGTGGCCTCTAGCTGCGGGTTGCTGTGCTGCAGCTGGAGCCTGCTGTGCCCACAGCTCGGTGGTGGTACCTAGAAGTGGCTGAGAACACCTTGTCTGCATCACCGATGGCCGGGGTTCCTCATCCCACAGAGCGCTTGCATGGGCTGGCAGCTTTGCTGGGCACGTGTGACCTACCTGTTTAACAGAAATGAGGGCTCTCCCACAAAATGCTGTCAGTCCCCCCAGGACCGGCTCTAATCCTTAGTGGCATAAAACCACTTCTTGGATACTTACAATGCTGTGTTAAATGGCGTGATGTTGGTGCTTTCTATAAAGTTCATCTATCTGCTATTGGCTTTTACAACCTTCTCCAGTCCTTCCAGCTCCAAAGTTCCTATTTCAATAACCCTTGTTAGATGCTGATACAAACAATAAAGTAAATCTCATAAATATTTCTTTGTCTTAGTTTTCCCATCACTTACTCATAATTTTGGTCTTTATGAAGTGGTGTGTATTATCGCCCTTTTGATCTTGCTTTGTCATTTTTCTCTGTTCCACAAAGGCTCACTTCTTTCCACTTGTGCTGCTTTCCATATTAAATGGGTCATTTTCTCTGTACCTCTTTCTCCACTCCAAGCTTCCTATGAAGCTGTGTGCATCTTCTCCAGAGCCACACAGCTTCAGTATTGGTAAGGGATGGGATGAATGCTTTGGTTTCACTTTTACATGCTAGATTAATTCTTGCTTCCAAAACATCAGCATGCAGTAGAGTGGCCAGAGAAAAGAAAGTTCTTCTGACCTCTTTCCAATCATGACATCTAGTTTCCATTTAAATGGTTGATCAGAGCAGTTTATGTACTAACCATCGTTCTGGTCAAACAAGTCGATTACTTGACAATCATTAGCAAATTATAGACGCACAACCTTCATAGTAGGAACTGTAATATCAGAAAGAGAATATAGGGTACTCCCAGGGAGATCTCCCAAATCATGTTAATAGGGTCCTAAATCATTACAGCAGGTTTTTTATTAAACTATCTTCTATTCTTTCATGTAAATGACAGATTTCACTGTGCTAATCTCTGGCGCTACGTTCTGTTTAATGCTTTTTGTATGCAAAAAATATTTTAGCCCTCATAACCTCTTATCCACAATTCATACTTTGGAAGGTTATTTCTTTGGTAAGATGCCTGTAATTTAGTGGAAGTAATAACAGGCTGTGTGCATTTTTCAGGATTTTTAAAATTCTAATTTAAGCGATAATCAATTTATGCAATATCTTGAGGTTCCTTGACACATTGGAATTGAAAGAGGAGAAATGGAAGGAAATGACAAATCTTTTCTGTTTTCTTTTTTTTTTCTATCCTTGTTTATGATTTTTCACTCATCAAGTATTTCTCAACGTGTGGTTTTCAAGAAGCAGCATTTGATTAATGAAGTGTCAGATACAGAGGATGTCACGAGAATTTTGGCATTTATTGTTTGCAGCATTTAAATTAGCCATGGTGTTTTCAATATTTCTTATATTTTATTTGCTGTATCTAGTATCCTGTTAATAGTAAATGCCCTCTTATAGTAAATATCAATACATAGTAAATTTTGATCTTTAGATATCTACACAAATCTGATACTTATACAAAAAATATACCAGTTATTCAGATTTGTCATTTTGATATAAAACTATTTATTTATTTGTTTGATTGATTGTTTGTTTGTTTGTTTAAAATCAAGACAAGGAAGTGTTTTTGTTTAAATAACAGATTTGCTGTAACTTTATTTATTGAGATGACCTTTACTTAATACTGCTGATAATTGATGAACTTGTTTGGGATATAAACACTTAAGCAGTAGAAAAATTTTGTTGTAGAATATTTGTGGAGGGTGTTAGACTACCTAAATGCTAATGGTTTCAGTGCCATAGATGCTTATGTACCAGGCCTAACGCCATCAAATCCATTTTACATAGGGATATCGACAGCTATCAAAACCTGGTTGGAATTACATTTTTTGCATCAGGTCAAATAGAAGTTTGGTTATTAATCCTTTATTTAGTAATTCCTTACTCTGATCATCTGAAAAATCTGTATACTAGATAGCATACTTCCATATTATTATGCCTTCAATATGGAAGGTATGCTTCAGTTTCATTTAGCTGAGAACAGCAGTGATGAGAGCAACTAAAATGGAATTTTTCTGTGAAGGTTTTATGCCAGATTTCTGATTTTATATTGGTAAAATTACTGGATACTGTATATATAATTTCCTTGAGGTACTTAGGACATATCTATGAGCTTGTTCACTCCTGTAGGATGATAGAGAGATTTTTCGCTTTTGAGACATCCTACTTGAGTGTTGGTCTTGGCATTATACTACTTATGCTAGCAGCTCTACCTGCCCTTGAGTGCTTCTTGTATTCATAGAACCTGCATAAAAGGAGGGGAAGAAAGAAGGATATATTTGTTTTAGACTATTGGATTGTCTTTCTTTTGCATTGTATCCTTGATTAAATTAATATATCTCCCAGAAAATGATGTGTCTTGCTTATTATTGAGAACTTTTTTTCCCCCACCCTTGTTAAAAATGACTTCCATGTTTTTCATTTGCTCCCTTGTTGTGATACTCTGTCAGAATGTGCTGTTTGACAAGGTGTGTGCTATTCTCACAATACATAAACACTTTAGTTTAAATATGCCATTCAAAATGCTTGTGATTCAAGAACCTAGGTGATACTGTTCCTGTATTGTGTAGAGGTATTTGGAAATCTTCCCAGTGACTTTTCAGCAAGCACTTGCACTTAATGTGATTCATAATGCTTTGGGATAGAATCATAGATGTGAAAGAGAGCTACGACATCATCACTTCCATTTTCATATGAGATCAGCTTGTATTCCCTCAACAGAGGATGCATGGAGTATTAGGTTCACACTACATTTGCTCTCCAACAACTTTCCAAACCTGGCAGGAAAAACATCACCCTGAGAGTTCTTTAAAATCATAAAAAGAAACAGGGAGTCAAGGCTGCCCTGTCCCTCTATTTTAAAAATCCTGTGCAGATTTTTATATTACACTTTCAGTGATGTTTTGAACAGCCATCTAACTATATTATCTGTACTGAGACATCTGTGTAGGAACATAGCATGTGAGCCCTATGTGGGGGCATATCCTGAATGTATACGTATGTCTGAAGAGATAAAATTGTAGAGTATTTCTTTGGAACTAATTGGTATGGCTTACAGGGGACAGAAAGGAAAAAAAAAAAAAAAAGAATCTCAAGTTCTTAATTACTCTATCTGTTTCTCAGATACAGAGAATATATTGTGAATATAATTTTTTTTTCCAGTTTATTTTACTACATTTCCTTGGTCAGAATAGATCACACTGAATTTAGGCTCTGTCATCTGTGGGAAGTTGCTGCAATAAATTCAGTTCTACAACTTAAATCCTTTCTCTTTTTCTCCCTTCCCTTCTCCACCTCTCCCCTCCTCTCCCTCCTCAGGCAGCCAAGGGCAGTTTCCACTTACACAGAACGTTACGGTGGTTGAAGGGGGAACAGCAAATTTGACCTGCAGGGTCGATCAAAATGATAACACCTCCCTCCAGTGGTCAAATCCAGCTCAACAGACACTGTACTTCGATGACAAGAAAGGTAAATCGTTTCCTGAACTCATGGTTCTGCATCATTTTTTCTTAGACAGAAATGTTTAAAACAATTTCCCTTTAATATTTTAATGGGAAAATATTTGCTAGGAATATATGTTTTCAGCTATAATTATTCTACAATCTTTTTTTGGAGGAGGGGTTCTCTGAAGTACTCTCTTGCATATAAAATTTTATGTCAGTATTAAAGGAGAAGAATAATATTTTAAATTCTTATTGCAAGCTAATTTAGAAAAAAATATTGCAAAATATCTTGGAAGAGCATTTATGGGTGGTGAGAGGCTGACAAGGGAAGAAGTAGTCCATAAACCTTGTGACTTGCTTTTATTAGTGTTCGTATGTATACATATATATATATAAAATACATATATATTTTATATATATATATGTATATAATCCCACTATTTGTTTGAAGTGTACTGCAATTTGGTTGTTAGTGCAATATGCAGTTGCTGTGGTAGGTGTTCTTACTGTTAACAGCTAATAAAAATGCTCGAGTTCAGTGCCTTGATTTTTCCAATTATACCATGCAGAGATTTTTTAATTTTAGTTAAATTAGAGGGGGGAAAAGACATGAAAATGTCCATTCCTTACAGAAAGAAGGGCATTATCACTGCAGTAGGATATGTTTCTAAGATGTTTATCTTAATCTGAAATGAAAAAGCATTACGTTTTACATAATAGAATGTTAACATAAGGATTACATTAGATTCTGTAAAGAAATTCAATCTAAAGTTATGAGGAATAAATTCATCAGCTTTAAAAATGCAAAACCTATGGTGTTGATTTCTGTGGTGCAGAATTTCAACAATATTTTAAACTTAATTCTACTGCTTGAATTTATTCCGAAAGGTGCTACATACTCTAGAACATATTTTAACAAGTGCAGTTATTCCTCTGCTTAAAATTAAAGAAGTGCTGTCCAAATGCTTTGCTGAATGATTACAAGACTTTAAAACACCTTGTAGGACTGAAAATGCTTTGTGGATCTATGCACTTCAATAAAAGTGGAATCTAAAACCTGTCATTTTATACCTGCAGAAGCTGCAATCAAAATATGTTTTTTTGCTATTAATATAATAGCTGAATAGAATCTCTTTATGGTGTTGAAGTGGTTCCTTTCTCTTTTATCTAATTTCCTGTAGCGTGTAATCATTTGATTTGCAATTTCTTTGAAATCATAAGTACCTTTTGAATTCAGGATTGAACATAAGAGGTTTATAAGGTGCAAACTTTTGAGCCGTAAGTCTAGTCCTGTAACCTTTTCTCACATGGACCCCTTTATTTTAGCTGTGATCGTTAGTGATTTGGATAGGTAAATAATGTCTGCAAAACTAAAAGCAGAGAGAACTTGTCTGTTGATAGACCACATCAATACTCGCAAAATCTATATCTTTTATAAAATAAGTGACATTTTAAAGGATGCTGAGAAGGACATGGGAGGACTGCAAATAGATTAATTTGAACTTTGTAGCCATTTTGGTGTGAATTGAATTTTCTATGTACTTTAGCTAAATCTGTACTTTTACAACAAATAATTGAAGTCTGTATTACTTTTTAAGATAATGAATTGAAGCAACAGAATTTGAATGGCATGCAGCATAGTAAGTACTTAGAAGCAATTTATATTCCCCACAGGAAATGTGAGGAGCTGAAGTGTGTAAATTTAAAGGACCACACTCTTTGTTGAACTTTTAGCTTGTCCCAAGACTTCGATGAATACTTGATGATTAATTTTATGGAGGGATTACTGTGCATCTGTTAGACAGGGAAATGCCTTGATGTGGTCAAGAAAAACTTTTGGTCATTCAGTCAGGGATATTTAGTCTCTCATACATTGGCAAAGCTTTGCATTCTGTAAGACATTTCCAGACTTGAGTATACGGAGGGGAGTGAGCAGTGCATGCAAGTCCTACACGGAAAACGTTCTGACATTTCTGAAAATGAAGTTACACGTTTCACTGGCTATTTTTTTCTGTGTGTATATGTATGTGTTCTTATAAGTATGAAAGAGATTTCCTTTACATGCTTTTGATGCTTGCATTACTGAGCCAAAATGGAAAGAGATATTTATGGCTCTGATATCTTGGTGGTTTTCTCAGTAAGTGATGGCAAGCACAACTGTAAAGACTTGGTCTTTTTTCTTTTTTTTTTTCCTTCCTTTCCTACTTCTCCTAGCTAGGCATACAATTTGGCTGTAAAAAGCAGCTTTCTACTAGATCCAGTCATTACATTTAATTTATTGAGAGCAGTGCCTCAGCCACAGTCTTTTCAAGCCTGTCTCTTAATGTTGGCCAAAACCAGCCTTCAGATCTTACTTCTCCCTTCAGTACCATGAAAATTGCTGTTTAATAACTATATTTCTCAAACCCTGAAAATTCATGGAAACTGTTGAGTAGGTGTAGGGTACACAATGGTGTAGGGTTAAGTTCTGTGTAGGAAACAGAACCTTAGAAGAGGAGCACCACCAGTAGTAGCCTTTATATCCATCTGGGCTGAATAACTGTGGATATTACCATGTTCAGAACTAAATCAAATTCCCATGCCCTTAATTTTACTTCCTTTCAATAAGTTGTTTTCTGTATATGTACTTGTAAGAATGACACACATAGGAATGACAGTATATTTCTTTTATGTCAGAAAGTATGAAAAAACATCAGGAAACTTTTTCTATTGATTGCTCTATATTTTAATTATTATGAGAGAGTCAGGTAGTAAAAAGAAGGAGGTTAGGTAGGTATCAAAAGAGGGTCCTAACTGTAGCAGAAGATGAGGGAGATGACAGCTGTCAGCATATGGCAGAGCAGGTGCCAAAAATAGAGCAAATTGTCCATGCAGTGAAAAGCCCTCTGCTGCTAGATTGTCCTTGGTGGGACCCCTTTCATGTTCACGCTTCTTTCTCAAGCAAGGTGGTTCCCCTGCCTTGCAAAAATATTTTCTGACCAAAATAGAACTTGCTGTGGGCCAGGAGAAGAGAGTGGTTTGGTCAGGTGGAAGGAATGTCTGTTTCCCAGTCCCGTGCCTTTCTTCAAGGGGTTTATTTTACTCACAATGGATGTCATATACTATGAAAAGCACGTTCACGTCATTTTGCTTTCTTCTGAACTGTGATGCAATCATTGACGTTGAATTTAGGAGTCATATTCTTCCTTTTTCCATTTTAGATATTCTAAATAAGTATGGAAATGCAATGAAACAAATGCTACGCTAATACCAAAAGTACATTGTTAAAGTTATTCCTCTGGTTCTCCTCACATACTGCCATGGCCAAATGTTTTTAAATGCAGATTTTGCTCAGTTAGGAGGATTTTGTGGCTGGTAAAGAAGACTTCTTCCCCTACCCTCCCAGCAATTTAATATTTATTTAATATTTATGAAGGAGAAAAGGACTATTTTCAACTTGAGACATTTTTGGCACCTAGCCTATACAGTCTTATGATGATATAGATAGAAAATGAGTAGAGTTTTGTTTCAGAAAAGGCAATGCTATAAATTTAGCGAATATGAAACCGCAGTTCAGAGATAGTTTCCAGGTCTTCATCACTTGAAATAGTTGATTTGATTTTTCTTGTAAATTAAGGCTTAAAATGTGCTTGACTCATTGTGGTGATGGGAATTGGGGAGGAAAGAAATCCTATTTTCCTATAGGAAAGTAAGTTATAGCTTTATTTTATTAGCTAAGCAAGGTAAAACAATTGTTTCCTTCCAACTCTTATTTTGACACTCTAAAATATATTAAAGCTGGAACTAACTTTGTCTTCATTATTTTTTTAACACACACAGTAGCTAAAATACGTGAAAATACAAATATTTGATCTTGTGGATTTGGCCTCATTGATGACCTGCCTCCATCAGCATGCTATGTCTCTCTTGTCCTTTCTGGTATTACTTTTTTTGTTTTGTTTTGGTTTGTTGTTTTTTTTTTTGTTCCTCTACCTTGTAGCTTCAAGGACATTGTGTATCAATTTGATTTTTAACTCTTCCTCTTTCATTTGAAGCATAAAATCTTTACCCAACAGTAAAAAAAATAGATAGTCTAGTTGCATAAATGGATAAATGGTCTTAAATTTTAATAGGCTTAACAACCTTACCAACCCCCCCCTCGGTTTCCCACCCCCAGACAGAATTTTAAAGATTGCATCTTCCTGAAAAATTCACAGCTCACCCTGAGTAAGTTCAGATTCTTCAGAAACAGATGCAAATTGCATGCTGCACATGAAACGAGTTTTTCCCTACCCAATTTTCAATTAAAATGAATAATTGCCATAGAAACCTCCGTATCACTTTATGCACCCAAGTACCTATAATGATATAGCTGCCTTTGGAAGAAGCACGATGTGCAACAATGTAGAACTGGAAGATATGATTTTAAATTAATATAGGTGATTCTATTTTATCTTCACTAGTGGTACTTCTTAAGGATTTTGAGTGGGCAATAAACACAGAGAGACATAAATATGAATGCAGATGTATAACAAAAAGGGTGTATCATGGAAACACAGAGATAGTTGATAAAGAGAAGACTGAAAAGAACCTTCGTTCAGCTTGCTACAGCAGCTGCCTTCTCATATTCCCCTTTGGTAGGGAATATAGATACATACGGAGCAGGATACTGAGTTATAAAGGAGATGTGTGCACCTGAACAATGGCTGTTGATGTCAAAGGTGTTTAATCTCATCAATATAGAAATGTGCAATCAGACTATAAAAAGGAAGAGAAATGGTACCGGGTGTATACCTAACAGTTTTGCTCAGTCAGGCAAGTGAAAGTGTAAAATACCTGCTCTTCACCTTAACAGGGAAGTTTGCAGGTCTGTTGATAGTAAAACAAGTGCTGTGTTGACATTGATCATGGTAAGTTTGCCACAAACTGACATGCCAGATTTTGACGAGACATATGCCTGATGCTAATCATAGATGGGTACATGTCCCTTGTGCTTTCTTCAAGTAGTAGCATTTTCATGTCTTACTGAAACATTAGAAAGCATATTCTAACCTCAGGATTATTCATCCCTTGGCAGCAGAATATGTTTCTTTATATGACCTTTGATTTTTTACATGTAAGAGTACTTGGCATTTATGTAACTCCCTATCATCTTGAAAGCTTTCAAAGATACTGGTGCGCTAGGCAAGGGTTATGAGAGGGCACTGTACTTGCAAAGCTCCCGAGAGCTTCCCTGATAGGCACGATGCCTCAGGTGAGCTTGTATAAACATGTTTGGGTATAGCAGCTGCCCGTAAGGTTCTGCATTTGCTCCCTCTCGGGGGTGGCACGATAACGTTAGAACTTAAGGGAAAGTTTAGAGACAGGACGTGTCTCTAATCAAAATGTCGTGCCTTTTGGCATACCTACCTGTACTATCAACTCCGTGAGAACAGCTCCTAACCTTTTTCTTTCTCAATATGAAGACATTTAGAGGGAGATTCTGAAATTCACAGTGCACGAGGTATGAAATTTTAATTACAGTGTCACATATGTCAGTGTAGGAGGAGTCATTAGTGTAGAGAACTTTAATTCTTGCTGTAACACTGTCAAAACTAAATGGTGGTAGAATTGCCATACAAAGTGCCATGCACTTACAGGCGTGAATATGCTGTCTCTCTGATGTTGTAGACACACAACTCCTTCCTAGTTAGCTGTATTTACCCTTTGACTTGTTTTGTGGAAGTCAAACTCTGGATATTGAATTTAAGTATAAACCCGATTTACACCACTCTGTGGTGATTCAGCCTCAGATTCTAACCTACATAAACAAGCAGAGGCACTCGTGAGTTGCAAAAAATAATTTGAGAATATTTCTGATGGGGGGAAATGGGGAACTTCCTGTAGGACATTTAATGATTCTAGTAAGCAGTTGAATTTAAGATGCAGGTGTACATGTAGATGAACAATCCTCAGACAGCAGGAATAGGCTTGTACAAAACAAAAGTCAAAGAAGCAAAAATACTGTTTCTCTTTGCAATAGACAGGAAAGTAGGAAATATATGCTTTAGATTAGTTATGCAGAAAGGGAGTCAGGCTGTATTGTTGGGAGGACTGAAAGCGTTAGCATTTAAGTAATGTGAAATTGAGTAGCAGTGATGAATGGACTTATGTCTCCACCTTCTCACACTCTGTTTCCTATTACATAATTGAGTGGAGATGGTATCAGACAGTAGATGATGACCAAGCTTAACTCCATCCTAGGGTACACATATAAATTAGAGATTTGATTCACTGTTCCTTAGAGTTTAATGGACCCTTTCAATAAGATAATACCTTGTAGTAAGCCTATGATGCAGCATGAAAAGCAATGGGAAAAATGCAAGAAAACTGTATGGACAAATATTGAAGTATGACTTTACAGCTGGAAAGTTGGGGGGAAGGTGTACGGAGGGACAGGATGTTTTTTTCTTCTCCCTGCCCTGAGCTGAATAGTGATAGCTTATAAATGCCTTATAACATTTGAGATGTTTCTAGCATTTAAAGAAAAAAATGTAAGAGAGAGAAATCTGGTTTTCACAGAGAGCTTTCCATGAAGATCTTTTAGAATAGTTCTTCCAAGATCTGTAGTTAAGTTTAGTTTTTTATGTTGGTCAGATCTGTTGATTTCACAATTATGCTACATGACTATCAGTAGCTGTCTGGCCAGCTCTTATCTTTCATTGAGGCCCATGATATCACATATAGGGATACATAAACTGAGTTAAGTCTTTCAGCTGCAGTTTTGTTTCTTACTAATGGGTTCTTATGCTCACTCACTCCCCTGTGGTGGAGTTGGGGAAAGAATCACAAGGGCAAAACCAAGAAAAACTCATGGATCGAGGTTAAGACAGTTTAATAAGTGAAGGGAAAAGGAAGGAAAAGGAAAGAAAAGGAGGAAAAGAAGGAAAAGGAAGGAAGAAAGGAAGGGAGAGAGAGAGAGAGAGAAAGAGAGAAAGAGAGAGAGAGAAAGAGAGAAAGGAAAGAAAGAAAGGAAAGAAAGAAAGAAAAAGAAAGAAAAAGAAAGAAAGAAAGAGAAAATAAAAAAAAGAAAAGCAATCACTCACCACTTCCCACCAGCAGACCTAGGTGGTCCATGAGCAATCCCTACTTTGGGAAAACATCCCCCAGTTTTTGTCGCTGAGCACAACACCATATGAAATGGAATATGGCTTTGGTCAGTTGTGGTCAGCTGTCCCAAATGTGTCCCCTCCCAACCTCTTGCCCACACCCAGCCCACTGGCTGGGGGTGCAGAGTGAGAAACAGAGAAGGCCTTGACACTGTGCAAGCACTGCTCAGCAGTAGCCAATGCACTGCTGTGTTAGCAACACTGGTTTGGTCATGAACCCAAAATACAGCACCATACGGGCTGCTATGAGGAAAATTAATTCCATCCCACCCAGATCCAGTACAGCTTACCTCTGAGCCATGGGTAGGAAATGAGCTTAAATGGTTTTGGATGTTAGTTTCTTAGTGTTTGGAGGAAAAAAAGAAGTTATCTTAGAGCTTTTGAGATCAAGAAGTGTCTCACTTGATCCTTAAAAACAAAGGTCTCAGAAACAGGTTGCTACTTTTGAAAGCCGAATGCCTGTGTTCATCCATCTTAAAAAAAAAGATAATGTGATAAAAGAGAGCAGGAGTCTGTTAAAATATCTTGACAGTTATTGTCTGTATGAATATGAAAATTACATTTTAAAAATGTATTACAATCCATTAGAATATTATCTCATTGCAATAAATTAGTAGAACTACTCCCACTTACAGCATTTATTTTTTCATTTCTTAGCAGTATTGAGGGAGTAAATGAGCATATTGTAGAGATGGTTAGAAAGTGTAGGAGTTTGCATTATATTATGCTGAAGTGTGGGTATGTGCAGAAATCAAGTTTGCCAGCGCTCAAGCTAAATAGAGAATGAAGCTGGTACATTGGAATATGATGAAGTGAGACAGTAGTTGTGATGACACTGCTAAGATTACTCTGTTATGAAGTTTCATGATACTCAGGCTCGTGGCTATTTTTGTTTTAAATGGCAAAGAAACTTCTGAGGAGTGAGAAATCTTTGGAGCAGGTTGGAAGCAAGGTTCAAAAAAAAAAAAAAAAAAGGTAGAAAGAGAAATTTCTTATACCTGACCTCTCTGCACTAGTTGTTTGTGTGGATGAGCAAAACTTCCTGGGGTTTCAGAAGAAAATGGACCTATTACATTAAATTCTGAACCTGTTGTTCTCTTTCAGACAACTCTTAGAGCAAATGATAGCAAGGAACAATTTGATTACAGAGAAGGGCAAGTAGAAGAATACACTCACGACGATAGGCGGTAGATCCAGGAGCAGTAGAGCTCAACATTGTACATCATGAGGAACATGAAGGTAGACAGAATAAGACATTTTGTTTTTAATCAGGAACACGGTGAACAGCATTCCTCAGGGAAAGTGAAGGTTTCTTCTTTTTGAAGAAACTAGGTGACAGGCAAGAGTCCTGATTCTTATATCACAGCGTACTCAGTACAGTAGAGTCATGGGGATAAGAGATTTACCAGATGGACTAGAACCTGAATGTTTCATCATACAAGTGATTGTTAGATCCATGAAAACTTGAATTTGCAAAGAGGATCTGATATTTGCAGGACTGGGGATAATTATGCTTTTAAAAGGTAAACAGCAGCAGTGGAAAAAGTTGAAGTGCAAATATTTAGAAATGGCATATCAGATTATAAAGAAATAGACAATGCTTTAGGATAAAAGCATAAAAGTATTTATAATTAAAAGGGAAAGACAATCACAGAACATTCACATATTCCTAGGACATAAAGATGTGATAAATTGCATATACTAATAAGAAAAATTCCAAACCACAAGTACATTCATGGCACTGCATCTGGATGACAAAACTTACAAGGACAAACCAGAAACCCCTGAAAACAACAATATCTTCATGGCACAGTGCAATGCCATGAAGAGACATCTGAGCTAGCGCTAAAGCAAGCTAAGATGTTGCTGGCAGGTCTGTCCAGCTTCGCAAGGTTTCTCTAAGCAAATTAGTTCAGCTGAAAAGAAGAACCTTTCTAGTGTGGCTTATAAACATGAATGTAGCTTAACACATTTAAAACCTAAGGTTCCACAACACACGGGACAGTGATACTGGACACAATCAATCAAAAGCTGACTTTGAAACAGAAAGTGAGATTGAATGCAATATGATCACAGCAGCCCTAGACTAACAGCAGGGTGTACAGTCACTGCCATTCCAGCTGTTTTTAGAAGGGTTAATGTGGAGATTAACTACCGGTCAGTAAATGCTGGAGGAATGAAAACACAGCAGGTTAAGGAGAAATGTAGTCCAGAAGAGTGATTTAACAACATATTTTTAGAGAATTGCCTAACTGGATGAAAATCAACTCCAAAGGATGTGACTGAAGGACAGTGGCTACTACGTAGGAAAATAAGAAAGGAATAGGAAAAGCCTCTTCTATCAGCATGATACAGAATTCTGAGTCTGGATTAACTAGACCTGAGACAGCTGGATTCCAAGCCCACCCCAGAAGCTGGTTTGATAACATAGTTGTGCTTGTGGACTTCAGCCGTCTGCCTTCTGAAATTACAGCTGCTCTGAGAAGACAGAGGCTTGCCAGACTGGGTGAGCATTTCCACATACGGCCACATATGGTAGAGAATTCCCAAAGCTGCCTGTCGTCCAAGATGGCAAGTCCCCACAATGTTGTATTAGCAGGGCTTAAGAGTTTATTGGATGGGGAGATAAATTCTCTCTGAGTGAGAGCTAACTGGTGTACAGTGAGTGTGAATGTCTCTGCAGCACGCTTGCCTTCACTTCTATTTTCACACTTAGCAAGGGTGAAGACAGCTTGGGTCTTTTTTCACTGGCAGCATGGATTTTCTTTTCTCTAATCTAAAAAGTTTAAAGACAGAATACCATTTTTCTTTTAAATAGTCCCCCTAAAATATAACCCTTGTTGACTGACACCATGTGATATACAGGAATGAAATGAGAAATCCTAATTCTGTTTAGAATGAAAAGATGCTTGTTAAAAAAAAAATAAAAAAAAATTAAAATATGTATAGTATATCTACTGAAACAAATTTGTAAAAGATGCGTACTAAATCTAACTGAATTTTTTAATACCTCCTGTATATTACAGTCAGACCTTATAATCTGAATATAAATCCCACTATATCACCAAAAATAGAATACCTTATTTAAATTTCCATTGGCAGTGGGAAACAAATTAAAGACAAATTTTACCAGATCTAACATCAGATGTTACGGAGCCAGTCCAAAAGCTAGATGATTAGTTTATAGGAGGATCACAGTATTAAGGCCAGGCAAGCTGAGGATTTTAACATATCCAAAGATTTAAATAAAGGCAGTAAATGTACACTTTCATAGTGCCTGGACCTAAAAAAAAATTAATTACTATTTTCAATTTTGAGGATGGAAGTGAAGGATCTACCATTATTAGAAGTGCTCATCTCTTCACTCCCTTTCTGGTAGACACTTGTTTAAGGAGCTTCCCTTCATGATTGTTTCAGCACAGAAAGTGTAACAAATCATCATGTCCTGGATCTTTAAGGATCTGTGTGCAGAAAAGTAATTGCTGATGAGCTGCTGATATGGGGTGAAAATCCTCAATAACTCAGTGAGAGACTGTGTGAAGTTCTGCTGTGAGCCAAAGAAAATAACTTTAAATTGAACAGAAACGAGAACTGAAACAACCTGAATGAGATTACTTTCAGAGTTATGTACTCTAGGTAAAAGGAGCTTGAGGAAACACAAAAAAACCAAAAGGCAATTGTGTAAGTGGAGAAGGAAAAAAACCCAACAAACCAGCAGCACGCAGAGAGTTCAAGGCATGTTAACAGATGTTAAAAAAAAACCAACTAAAAAATATGCTTGTAGCAGCTAATCTACAGTAACTGACTGATAATTATTGTTATCTGTGTATTAATTGTCAAATATTGATAAGTTTTCAGAATGCTTCTTAAAGAATATAAAATAACTACAAGACTGGGAAGAAAAATAACGCTTCTGAAATTTAAAATAAAACTAAGATGTAAGTTAAGTGTAGAGACTCTAACAGAAGTATTTTTTGAAAGAAAAAGATAGATGTGAATTTCCATCATGGAGTCTGAGAAGCAAAAAAGCATTTTTTTGCATGTGGCAGCTATATTAAGACTGAGGCTGCATCCCAAACGCCTTCCAGTTCGGTGAGATATGGACAAACTGTTGGAACAACCATTATCTTTTCCTGTCTTGAACCTCAACTTAGCCTTTGAAGCAAAGGCCCATTGATCAGTCTGGTCAAACATTTTAAATGTAACCTGTCAGAAGCTGTTATTATTTTATTTCTATGTGTAGCTTTATTGTCCAGTAGCAGCCTAAGAGAATAATACCATGCAGCTACCCTGACAGCTCAAATGTATGTTAAATGGAAGAAAAACCAACTTTCTCATGATCTAAAATAACATTTTGAGGAAAAAATATAATGCCATCTTACTAGGTCGTTCTTCCGTTACAGATTGTCTGGTCGTGGTTCGGTTTACGCCAGTGAACAAAAGCTTGGTTTATAAAGTGTGTGCCACAATGTACAATGTTAGTACATGTGTATTTATTTTTCTTCCCTTCTGATATTCTTCAGATTTTTTAGTCAATTTTGCAGCCTAAAAATAAAGTGTCATCTGTATTTTTCTCATCTTGAATGAAATGTCTCAGTGCAAATCCCATCATTTCTATTTTAATATCATAGTTGTGCTGCTTACTAACACAGAGAAAAAACCTGTCTGAATTGAACCATGTTGAATGAATATGCCAAACTTGATCGGACTTGCATGAAACTATATGTAATATGGGTAAGATTACACAGAACTACACTTATAATACTTGTAAATAATACAAATAAGTGCAGACAAGACCTGAAATCTGCCTTATGCAAAGGACGAACAGATTCCAATGACTTGCAAGGCAATTTATAGCATATGATTGTGGGGGTAGAATAGTACCCTTAAATCCTTTTCACCTCAGTTACAGATAGAATAAGTTGGATCAGCCACTAAAACAGTAAAAAAATGAACAGTTGCACTGTTTGTCCTAGAATCAAACAGTTTTGGTTTTGCTTGCTGTTCAAGCAATTGAGTGGTGAGCAACCTTAAAAATTGTGATGATATTAAAAATATATATGAATAATTCAATCTCTTAATTGTCAAAGGCCGCTAAGGAGAATCGTAGAACAGTCACATTCCATTTCTTTTAACAGCATGATAGAAAGTTTTTGTACAGTACTAATGCAACGTTATCTGAAATAGAGGGATAGGGTCTGAGAAGTAAAGAATTGCCTCTGTTGAGTTGAACCATGGGGAATTTCTGGAAGATTTACAATTGTATTGGCTCATTGCTTAATCAGATGGCAGAAAGATGTTCTCAGTGTGTATGCCTTTCTTTAATGAAAGAGGCGATTAACCCATGCCAAACGCTATCTTTAAAGACTTTTTTCTCCAACTACCTAGCAAAATTTTATTTAGTCCCTACTTTGGTACTCTGCAGATGTACAGTATGTTCTGCTGATGTACTTGATTAAAGACATTTTTGATCATTTTTAATTTTTTGAAGAAGAAATGTTTATCATAGTCGCATCTTGTGAGAAAACCAGAAGAGGCATGAAGACGGTGTAAGGACTCTGACAGCTGAGCTCTTGGCAAGTCTAACAGCAACACTTTAAATGCTCCTGTCTCCAGTTGTCTGTCCTGCCCCACTGCCAGATGTTAGTTAAAGGCATTGTGAAAGCAGCAGCAGAAGGGAATTTGCTCTTTGCCCATACAGGAAAATTTGCAGCTGCTTTCCTTCTGATTCTGTTCCTTTGTTCTGAGTCTTTTACGGGAGTGGTAATTGCTCTTGCTGGGAA
Organism: Aramus guarauna; assembly: GCA_013400195.1. Taxonomy (NCBI): domain Eukaryota; kingdom Metazoa; phylum Chordata; class Aves; order Gruiformes; family Aramidae; genus Aramus; species Aramus guarauna. The sequence continues at coordinate 431,544 of VXBL01007953.1, read as the reverse complement.
TAGAGTGCGCGGCTGTTTCTTAAACCACCATTGCTAATTCCATCAAACCACTTATGCCACAACTCTTAGACTGCTACGGAATGACTGTCCTCTGCAATCCTCTGGTCTGCCTGGGGAACTCTCCTGACAGTTCTGATCCACTGGAAAAGTAGAAATGTCAACTTAAAAATTCAGAGGTGTATCTGCATTAGGCAGAGCTTTCTTAGCAACTGACTCACACGTATGGAGTTTTTGCCCTGTGCAGATAAGCCAGGATTGCGAATGGATATTTTTTCAGACCTGCTGAAGGCTTTAGCTTCCCCTTATTAACATTGAAAAATGGGTTCCGGTTCCTTGTAGGTGTTAAGGAGCCTCCCTATGTGTTTTGCTGGTAAATTTGTTGCTCACCAGTCATGGTACAAATTACGTTATGAACAAAATATCAAGGCTTCAGGTGAAGGATGCATGCCTGATCTTTCGCCTAGTGGAGGAGAAGTATCTGAATTAACATTTGTAAAAGGCTGTGAAAAGGGAACAGCTTGCACAGTGAAGAACAGAAAGGATTGGAAAAAAGTACCAGACTACCCTCACCTTCTGTAACATAAATCCTTAGTCATCAAGACATCTTGCCTTTGTTTTTGTTTCAAGCATAGCTGTGTATTCATGATCTGCAAGCGTCTTTACTGAAGCCCTTGAGCATTAATAAGGAAATCTTAATTCCTTTTTTAAAGCTATCCTACTTCAGAACTTAACTGAAATGGGATCTGGACTTGCTATTTTGAAGGAAATATCTCTGTTTTAATACTTTTATTCAAATATTTAATATTCAAAATGCAACATCAAGTATCAAACTTGATTTTTTAATAATTTTTTTTCATAATTTTGGGGAAAAATTGCCCAGCATAAACAAAAAAATATTTTTTCCCCTTTTAAATAAAACATTTATTTCTGTTCAGCTTTATAGATATGAAATGGAAACTTGTTCTAAAATGAAAATGCTCCATTTCCATCCTATCCCTACAATTATTTTTTCTTTTAAGATAGAAAGTGGAAAATTAGGCATTACTACATCAATTAATTAGTTTATTTTTCAATGAATAATATGTTTTTGTCAATGTGGTTTTTTACTAGTTTTGTTTAGAACACATCAACCCATCTGCACAGATTGCTGATAAAGCATCATTCATTTTTTCAGCTCTATTCACTGGATTCAAATTAAAAACAAAATTTAATATAGGTTTTGCTCAGTTCCCTGCTCCATCACAGATCCCTCGAAGGCTAGGGCACACCTGTGAATGCCTGTCCGTAGATAGTGAAGGGATAGCATTACAAGGTAATGTGTTGCTAAACAGTATTATTTTGTGTTGTGAAAAGGTCTGATAGTAGTAGAGCCACATCATTTCAGATTCAGCCAGATCATGATGATTCAGATCATCGGCCAGATTCATTTGTGTCATTTTCTGGTGGGATTTGTTCCTAGTTGAAACAGAAACAGAAAAGACGGCTGCTGCTTCTTCACTGGGGCATCGCAAGGGGTTTTTCTGCTTATTTTCAGAAAGAAAGCAGCACCAATAGAAACAAAGAAAGATACAGTTTACAAATACCTTCAAGTATTTCTTTCCTTGCTCATTAAAAATTAGGACCTTGGTCACATCTGTGCTCTAAAATAGGAGGGAAGAAAATTTTGTTTTGATGCCGCACTCTTTTGCTGAATTCTTCTAACCTCTGAGGAAATTAAAACTATGATATAAAAGGTGTTGTGGCTTTGTGTAAAATAGCTCACTTTTGTAATGTTAGACTTTCAAAATCCAGATTGGTTTGAGTACTGAAGTTACCAAGGAGGTGCATACTGTCACACATTCATAGATGAAAGTGTGCTAAGCAGAAAGACGTATTTTACCCAGTCTTGCAAACTACGTCCTTGCTTCATTACTCACATTATTCTCTGTCTGACTGTATTCCAGCTGAGGTGATGCAAGAAGAGTTCATTCCAAACGTATTTCTTTCTGTTCTGTCTCTGCTACTTGAGCTGGAGTTCATCACCACAAGATGATGCAGTGCCACATCAACACACAATGCTCAGGCTCCCAATGACAGTCATAAACACTTTCCTATCATGTTATGTTTGAACCACTTCTTTTGAGAGCCTATAGAGGAATTTAGAAAAGCTAATGCAACTCAGGTCAGCTTGTGCTATTTCCCAGATTTTTAAGCCTGGATGAGCTTGGACTCATCCTCCAGATCGATGTGTGCTAAAGTGTATATCATTTCTTTTTCAAAAATGAGAGGATTTACTGTCCAAAAAATGTCAGCCTTGCTGCTGAAGAATTTAAGAGGTGCAGTTCATCTGTGTTTAACGAAATGTGCTGGCAATGATGTTGTCAATTTGTAATAAAGTAAGTTAAGGGGTCCGTATACAATCTATCAGGGTATTGCAGCTTCTTGAGAGGGTGGTTTTCACACTGGTCAAGTAATAAACCCATTTTGCTGAAAAAATCACACCTCTATTAATATAGCTTATCTGTTTCGGATTGTGACAGAATCTTCTCCTTTTTCCTAAGACACTCAAATAGCCCCTACATCTATGTTTGTGTTCTCAAACACAAGAGAGGGTAGCAAAGGCAAAAAGCAAATGGCAGTGATATGGAAATGTCCTTATTCGTTTTATATGCTTTGTAACGATTTTGAAGAAAGATATTCAGGCAGTCATATTTAGTAGCGAGTTCCTATTTCTTCCTCTATCTTTTAACTGCCAACAATAAACAGATATTTTTTTATGTCAAACTGATCAAGGCACAGTAGAGCAGAATTGTCCTTCAAGATGTAATAGAGGCGATAAGGATTAATTTCTTATTTTAAAATGTGGAAATTACTCTCCTTGTCTGAGAGCAGTATGTCATCCAAGCATCCCCCCCATTACCACCATTTAACTTATGATAAAAAGGGCCTTGCATCTCACTATACGGGCATGACATCAAGGAGACCTATTAGTAAAGATTTAATAGGCCTGGAATAGAGGGTAATAGAAATTGAATTGGTGTAATTTATGTGGTACTGGCAACAATATGATCTGAGAATCTTCAAAGGTTTTCCCTTCTGCAGTGGTTCGGAATGTAAAATTATTTTTCAAGTCCTGTTCCTGCAAGGTATGTGCTGTCAGTGTGGTTTTTTTGGACTTGTTCTGGTATTTTGTGACTTGTGTGTATTTAATCTGAAATGTTGGAAGAAAAATCGGTTTTGGCCAGTATTCCTAGTGAATGGTAGCATATATGATTGCACCATCGGTTAACTCGCGTTCTTTTCTTCCAAGTGCTTCCTCATAATATATTAATATTTGAATCTGTTGTCCAATTCCAACCTATTTGACAGAAAGTGTGAGTATCAAATATGTATAAATTCGTGGTGTTAGGAGGAGAAAAAAAGTGATCTAAATTTATTCTGCTACTGTGAGAAAGGCAGGTAGAATTTTGTTCTTCTCCACTCAGAGAGGCAGAGACTGACCAGGCAGCTGAGATAGGAGAATGAGGCAGCTAGTCAACTCATGCAAAGCTCCAGGCTGGGAGGGTAAGTCTCATTTGTTTCTTACCCAGAAGGGAAGAATGGAGAAGGAAGCTGAGAATTTTTGTAAAAGCAGCAAATTAATTACTGTGGTATAAATAGGTTGGGTATAACTTCTTGGGAGTTCAGGTTTCAGTAGCTCTTTGCTGAATAACTAACTCTGTGTGTTCAAGAAATAAAATTATAACAGCTTGAACTCCAGGCTTGGTCCTAAGGATAAATGCATACCAATAGTCGCCTAATAGATCTTGTCTGTTACAGGCCAAATCATGACCTGGCGTCCACTTCAGTAATACTAACTTGCTTATGTAAGGAGTTAATTTGGCCCTGCAATTCTAGGTGTGATGAAGTCTGTAGAAGCCTATAATACGCAAAGATGAAAATGCTCTCTTTCCTGGAGTTTGACCGCAACTTCGTTGATCTGCTGTTGAAGTGAACACTTGCAAGTGCTCACTGCAAGCCAGTGTTTATTCCCAAGGTTAAAGGGAATTTAAAATCTTGACTCACTATAAAAAAAAGACAAAATGAAGATGATTACTTCTGTTCAGAGATTGTTTAAAATTTTTGAACAGACTAGGAAAAGATGATCCATTAAATATCCATGTTAATGATGTAAACTGTCTCTGCAAGTAAAATGGGTATTTGACCATGTAAGGATGAGCATTTTTATAAAAAAAGAAGTAGAGCTGAAAGATTGTGCGAATAATGAGGTTCTCTCCCACTGCTAAAAATTCCTTGGGGGTAAAAATGCAGTAAAGAAGAAAATCAACACCGTTAAACAGGCTAGCTTACTATTTTATGCTTAAAAACAATGCCAGGTTTATGAAAAAGTGGAATAATGTGACATGGAAATCTTCCTTAGGCATGTCAGTAATACCAAATTGCAGCTCTTTGGAATTGAATAATGGGCCTCAGCAGTCACTTTTTGACATACTATACACCAGAGACAGGTAGGTTTTTTATTAGAACAGGAAGTGGAACTTAAAAGCATTAAAATGAATTATGGAAAACTTTACTTCTCAGCTGAGGAGATTGTCTTTATGAGATTAGAATAAAATAAATCTGATAGTTTGCTTGGGATCTGTGCTACATTTGGCTATGGTATCATGTTTTATAAGATAGACTTTTATTTGTTCAGTGCGTGAATGGAAGCCTTGTGATGGTGATTTAGTAGAATGGTGATAATGTTGGAGATTGACTGGGAAGAATTCCCCAAGTTGGTTTTAAACCATGATTCCGGAATAAAGGTGCTGAAAGCTGAGTGTTTCGGATGAGATTTACCTAACTGAGGCCCTGACTGTGACCCTTCCTTCAGGAGTTACAAGATGGATTTTTTAGTTAAACAGTAATCTTTCAACGTACTTCACAATCTTTTGACAAAGGTACTTAGATGTTCATTTTCACTATATCCCTTATGAACATCTATTTTTATCTGAATTATTTTTGTAAAGCTGAGACCATGATATAAAAGATGCACAACTACATAGGGGAAATACAAGTGCCTTACACTCACTACAGACAGACCCACTTCACTATTTACCACCAAGACTTTCTATAAGGAAAGAATTTCTGGCAGCTGGCCGTGCTTCAAATGGTGCTTGACATCAGGAATTGAGTTTTGCATCCTAATCCTAAAACAAATGGACTCCTAGATGTTAATTACTTGCCCAAGGCGCTGAGGCAATGAGTTTCAAAGCTAGGATGAAAACACCAGGAGTCTCTGGCTTGTAAGTACCCTGTTAGACAAGGTATTCTCCTAAATGTCAAATATTGGTTTATAGAAGTAACTGATATAACAATAATAGTGCATTGTTTTTGATTGATGAGTCATATTTGTTTATATGCAAGACCTAGGAATTACTTATAAAGTTTCTGTATTAAGACCTTTTTTTTCACAGGCAGTTAAACACAGCATGTCAGTCCTTTTGTCTTTTGAGGTAATGACTTGAATCTTATTCTGTAAGTGTCACACGGAGAATAATTATCTTTGCGTTACTATTCAAAAACAGAGTTTGGTTGATTTCTTTTAACTTGACAGCCATGTTTCTTTGGTTCAATAAATGTTATCAGGCATTCTTTGGCTGCTCCTATTGCATCAACTTTAATTAGTTTTTGATTGCTGTTAATTTCACAGCTTTTTCTCCTTAATAAATTGCATCAAAAATGCTTTAGTTTTTTTGTTGCATCAAGTTTAATTAGTTTTGTGCTTTGCTTACTCTATTTTGCTTGCTCTTTTTAAAGGAACTCCCCCACAGCTTCTTCCTCTCAATATACCTCTGAGTCACTGATTCTGATGATGATGATTAAATTCAGGGAGATTATAGAACCTCTGATCATTGAACCTGTCTCTCTCCAGAACTGTGAGAGTGCTCCTGTCTCACCAGGGTACACTAGTGAATGTGGTGCACGAGAGGAAGGTCACCAGTGGACTTTGCATAATGGTGCAATTTACAGTGCATTTTTACAGTACATCGGGAGCAGAATTCTTTAGTTCTCATCTAAAAAAAGACATGCTGCAAACTTTAAATGCAACATTTCTTCTAAGCAAATCATAACAAAAGCAATGTCAACAAAAGGAAAGTCTGTTTCCTTGGCAGGGTAATATGCAAGTGATCTGCTTAGCTAGCTTGTGAAAGTGATAGGCCTACGCCATTATTCTTTAAGTGTAATCAGGTGCTTTTGTGAAAGCCGTGTTTTTTGGGGAGAGTGATAGGACACTTAATGAAAACCACGAATTCCCACCCTAATGGTCTAGTCCTAAGTAACTTAAGTGCAAAGGCATAGACTTGGAATTAGACCCTTGGCGTTCTCCAGGTTTTCTGACTCACTACTTTATAGCTAAAGTTTTGTTCTTTCCAAACTCCATTTAACCCATTGTCTGGTGGAAAACTGTCATTTTAATCTCACTTCTGGCATCATCTGGAAGTCTCTGTTCTTGTTACTCTCTTCACTTTTGCATGGTTTCACTGAAGATTTCTGGAGTGCCCAAGATTTTGAGTAAGGAGTGTCAGAAAGGTCCTTGAATAATATCAAGAGGTGAGATTTCAGTATGCTCCTTCTCCCTGTAGAAGAAGGTGGGGATTTCAAAGAGACAAAGGAGGCAGAAGCCATTCTGGGAAAAGAACTGAGGAATGAAGAAGGAACATAGATGGCTTCAAAGGAGCTCAGAAGAGCATCTATAAGAACACTACAGGACAGGAAAAGCGATTATCTTAATTCGCTTTCAAGTACCTTAGGTGTCAGTAGCAGAATGGCTTCTCATTAAGATACCGTGGGGGTAGAAACTGGCTTGAGGGAAACTGGTAATTACACAAGAAGAATTTTATGTTTAAGGCCCTGGGTTAGGATTCTTGAAATGTGGTTTTAATATCTCTTTCAGTCAAAGGCTTCTTATGTAACCTTTGGTAAATAAGACGGAGTATCATTTTCAAAAATACCTGGGTACTGACAGAGGAGAGACACCTAGGCAGGTTAAATGTTTAAGAAAGACTTAAGCAAGACCATAAAATAGCATTTAGTGAATTGCAGATGTCTAGAATTGTATAGGGGCACACCTTTTTTATTGGAAAGCTCACAAGAAGGGTAGATTTCTACTTCTGTTCATGTCTTGAGCTATCTCTGCCAGAGCAGCTAAGCCCTGCGAAAGCCAGGTTTAAGTTTTCTGAGTAACCAGTCTCTCTCTCTTTCATAAATGACAAGATCCTTGCAAGATGTATTCATGTCTCACCCATTTTTTGTTTAAATGGAGACAATGGTAGTGCTTAGCTGTATTTCTGTAACATTTCCCTTGTTCAAACATTAAATCAGCATTAAAAAAAAAAAAAAAATCATACCTCAATGACTTAAAGTTCAATGCTATCTTCAGTCTAAAAGACTCCAAAAGTCTATTTTTAATTTCTCGGATAAGATCCTTGACCATCAGGTAAAAGCTTGTGAGGGTTTTGATCACTTCTTTAAGAAAAAGTATATTGTCTGTTTTCAATAACAAATGCTGTTGCATCTGTCCCTCATAAAACCGTGGTCCAGAAAGAATGAATGTTCAGGCTTTTTCATAAACTTTTATGTGTTTTCAGCATGGGGGTGGGGATTAGATAGCTCTTCAGGAACCTTTACCACTCCAGATGTTTAGGGAGACAGTCTTCTTCCATTTTGGCAAGTAAGCACTTTTAGGAATATGACCATCAATCTTTCTCAGCTTCTGTATGCTGCCTGTGGCTTGGAGGATCTAAGTTTTCCCTTCTCCTGTCTCTGCTTTGTCTTACATACTTATTACATCTTTGAGGGCAAGGTCTCTTCCTCTTTGTTGTGTACAGTGATCCTAAATTAAAGATGTGGGTTTAGGTATTTGTATAACAACTAGAGCAAGTAGTAATTGATATTGTCCTAGCAGCAGGCTTTGAGGGTGCTTTGCTTTATGCAAGTGGAAAGTATGTACTATATGGATAACCTGTAACAAATTTAATAATATTGGTTTGCTTCCCTATCAAGGTTCTCTCAGAGTTTCTGTAGCTGGAGTCAGAAGAGATACATTCTTTATTCCACATATGAGACTTTACAAGTAACATTTTTTTTCTTGTGAATATATGAGTTTCCATCATAGTCTTTCCCTTAGCAACAGCATGTATAAAATTATTGCCAACTTTTCAGATTGCTGACTTATTCTGAATACCTACCTTTTCCTAAGACCCAATATTTAAAGTGTAGAACCACTCTTCTGGAAGTCATACTATTACCATAAAATTTAGTTAGCTTCTTGTAGCTTCCAGAGTCCAAGAGCATTTCGTAATGGAGATTTGTCTTAGAAATGAACAGATTGTTCACGGTAACTTTCAGTATATGTCTAGCAACACTCCTATGAATCAAGGGCAGAGGTAATCAGGTGTGTGGGAGTGACCTCCATGGTGCTTGATAGCAGTGTAGGTTATTCCAGAGTTAGCTGACAACTAGCTGTAGGAAAAAATTGACAATAAATCTGTAAATAACAGAGTAAAAAAATAAATAAAAAAAAAAATAAAGAGCATGATGTACTCTGTGTTTAAAGTTCCTTCTCAGAATTCTAATTCCAGGTTGCTAGCTTCTAATGTGTCCTGATGCCATATAGCTGTTGCTTCATGATGGCTTCTCTCTCGCAGCCTTTTTGAAATGTGATCACTTTCCATCACTAAGATTTCCAGACTCAGTCACAGCACTTTTCATTTACTTTCTATTTTTTTTCCCCTGGCCCCCTGACCAGAGACAGAATACTATTTTTTTCTCAGAGGGTGTTTTGGCTGTGCGTTGCACAAATTCTTTTTTGTTAATGAAATTGAGTAAATAATTTGTAGCAGTTCTAATGCAGCAGTCTGATAAAGTTATTAATTGCAATGCTTCCTGTGAGTTTGCAATGTATGTTAAAGGTCACAGCTGTTTGCATATCCAAGATTTTTCTTCTGTACATATTGGACCAATGTTCCCTTTTTGAAAGGCACTGTAGATTTGACTATAAGAAAATCTTTTCCCAATGCAAAAGGAAAATTTCAGGTCACATGCAAGGAAACTAGATTATGGGATAAACTGATGTTTGATGGAAACAATCAAGCAGTAGTTGTATGCTCGAGGTGTATATTTTCTAACTGGGTATTATTATTTGTGGTGGTTTCCCCAAAAACCAAACAGGGTAACAAGTGGAAAGGCAGTGGGCTAGGGAGTTTTCTTGCTTATATTGCTTGAAAGTTGTACATGCAGATACAAAATTCTTTGATGTAGTGTTCTACTTTGGGCAATATATTTAGGGTTTTAGGAATAGTTGGTTTAAGAGTACAAGTGATTGTGTTGACCTTCAACTTATGTCAAAGCAGCCCGGTGCAGTACAGACAAGATAGCAAATAAAATCTACTGTGTTCCACGTTTGGTAGCCAGCACTAAGGTAAGTCTAGACTGTGGTACACTCAGTCCTCGGTCAGTGTCCCTCACTAGTTAAGATCTAAAGCAAGCCCAAAGCCCACCTGCCTACCCTCTTACAGCCATGTGCCTGTATGGAACAAGAAGCCCCTGTGCTAAGGGACAGCGTGACAGCAAGCTGCTGCTTCCTTCCTTCTCTAGGATTCATCCAAAGCTTTGTGCTTGGGGCCAGTTATGTTTAAGGTTAAATAAATCTGGATTACAGTACAAGCTCAGGCCTGCCTTCATATCGCAGTACAGGTATATGTCGTAGTCATTAATAATTGCAATGAGTACAATTATAAAAAAGAAGGTAGGTAGCACCTGAAGCATAGCATGACAATTGATGTCAGAGGACCATTCTCTTCTGCATCCATGCAACTGTGGTTCCTTTTCCAGTGGCAGCAGCAGTAGGTGGGTAAGCTTGGACATAGTTAGCCCTGTTTGGCATGTCTTTCATCCCAGTCTTGGTAATTGATTAACATTGACGATCAAGCAAGTTATTAGACCTAGAAGGAATCTCACTGCTATTTTGTCTCACAAATAATGCAGAACTAGAATGAGTGATACACTAAAATATATAGCAATCTAAGCATTGCTTTAAATCATAATGTGGAGCCTTCTTTTTGTTTCCTCAGTATCCAGTACAATTAAAACAGATAAAACTAAGTAAAATAACATTCTTCACAAACACTTAAAATTGTGATCCCTGAAATACAAAACCATAACTTAAACCCCTAGCTTTATGGTACTTTTAATTCTAAAATTTTCATATTGTCTGGCCAACACTAAGTTTAAAGGCCTTTGTATGAAGCTTTGCACTGAGCACTCAATTCCAACAACTCATCATTAACTAATGATAAAAGGCAGGAGGAGAGTGAGTAATACTTATTATATAATTTCAAACATGCTTTTGAAGGAGCTCTTTAGTAGTTAGTTTTCTTTTTTTTTCCAGAATGCTTTTGAGATGGGTAATAACTTGAGATAAGAAATACTCAAAGAAACTGTAAATACAGTGGCAAAAGTATTTACAAAAAAAAAAAAAATAAAAAAATAAAAAAAAGAGATGTACTTATTTTCCTGAAGCCTTTTTCTGGGGGTTATAGTGGCATCCTTTCTTACTTTGACCGGTCATAATGTGTGGAGTTTATTTTCCCCCCTCCACTTCTAAGCCTTGGCATTACACACATTTCTTGTACAAACAGAATCAGAAACGTTTTCTTGGGTTTTATTTGTAATGGAAAGTTTAGCCTTTTTTATTACTTTCACTATTGACTCTTGATGTGTTCTTGTCTCTACAAATACTGCTGAAATAGCTGTTGTCATCAATTCTTTGATATGTTTTGGCTGGACAGGTGCTTTAGGGTCAAATGATAGCTCATTCAGCCAAAACTGCAGTAGCTGCAATTGCCAGCCTCAGGCCAGTTCTTGCAGTTGAAATTTTCAGGGCTGCAACCTGTGATTACTTACAGTTCTTAAACTTTCACCAAGCATCAATGCTGTAGTGCTGCTCCTTGTTAAAAGAAAAAAAAAAGAAAAAGAAAAATTAAAAGCGCTCTGGTGGTATCCTTCCTCTGAACTCGTACATGTTAGCTGTTTGCTATGTGCTCAGAGATGCAGAGTGTAAAGGGAATGGGTAAATGCTCATACTCTACCGTGTTTCATGGATGACTTTGATGTGGTATAATGTAGCTCTGTCCCTGGTCAGGGACTGATTAAACCTCAAGTGACTTCCAAGACGTGAGGATTCTGTGCTGACACAAACACCTGATATTTTCAGCTGCTGTTTATGGGATTCATTCGTGGGATCTCTAGAAAATTAATCCATAGGAGATGACAGTTCAGTAAACTCAAACATGTCTTGTGTGTTTCCTTCTTATGTTGACAAATTCTCTTTTTCATCTGGTAAGAAATTTTGCAGATTTGAATTTTAAGAGGACTTTGAATAAGATAGAGGAAATGAGAAGATTTGGATATATAGGGCAGCCAGGAGCAGGAAGGGGCAACATTCATGCTTAGTTAAGTTTGCTGCATCAACGTTGATGACAATAGCAATACCTGTCATTGAAAAGTATGCGAATTCCCATTGAAAAAGTAATGAAGAAGAGCAGGCTTTTTTTAGAAGTTCTCTTCTTCAATAGTTTCAATATTTGGTCCTCCTCCTAAGTGTCAGCAGGACCTAGAGGAATTGCTTCTACTAGTGTTATTTCAAATGAATCAAGTCTTTGAAGGGGATTGTGGTCTTGGTTTTGGCCTGAAGAGTAACTTGGGCTGGTTGAGGTGCTAGAATGCAGTATGCTTAAAATAATCCCCAACATTTTCTACTACAAAAAAAAGTTTATTAGACTTCTGATAAACTTACCCACTTCATTCTTATCTGTGGGTCCTTTTCAGTATTTGGGTTTTTTTGGGGGGGGGTTTCATTGTATGTTATTTTATGTGCTGCCACAATGAAAAGTACCATATCTGATAACAGTGATAATTAAAACAGAAACTGTTAAAAGGAGAAATGTCCTGCCAGCTGCTGCTGAAAGTAGATTGTGACCTTGTTAAACTCCACAAGTAAAAGCTGCAAGTAACAAGGGTTTCTGTCTCTAGAAGTGTTAATCACAGGAAGAGTTTCATTCCTAGGTGGTTTAGAGAGGTTTACCTCTCTTTATAACTCAACTTTACAATATTTTTAAACTGATTGACAGTAACATTTCATTAACTTTAAATATGTGATAATGAAAACTTCGTGTAGGTTTATGCCTTGGGCTACATTTTACATATCCAGATTATTGTCATATTTGCAGTCTACTCTGATGCATAGTAGCAGTGTTCAGAATTTGTTTTCTTTACTGATGTTCTCACTGCGATTTTTCATTCTATCAACGCTTGATAAAAATGAAAGGCTATCAGAAAACAGTTTGTTTTTTTCACCTGTCCAAAACTGGTAGATGGCAAAGTGTGTCAAATTTGGAAGTTGATTGGACTTGAGAATTCAGACTATTGCTTAAGTTTTACACCACACTGAAGGACTCAGTTCCAATCTTTTCCTGAGCTCACAAAGTTTTTCAAGCTAGTTATGTGAATGTGAAAACTTTTATTGCTTTATGTTTCATTGCCATTTTAAAGTCCTTGTGATTGCTAAGACCAGTTATTAGGTCATATCAGATATTAACTTTACATCTTTTTATTTTAAAAATATATACTATTTATTCATTTATTGTGTGGTGTAGTCATTTTAATAACTTAAATAATGTCAATATTTTTAATGCACTTTACAAAATCAAGAGTTGATGTTTATAGAAAAGGAAGACCCTCAAATGATCCTGAATGTACTTCAGAAATGTATGGTTAAATGTTAATTTTAAAATAATTCTTTGGACAGGCTCATCAGGTAGTTGCAAGGGAAGCTGTATGCACCAAACTCAATAGGATTACATATTTATACCCTAGTCCTGAGAATTTAGTTTATAAAATCCTCACCCATTTTCAATTACAGTTTTGAATTCTGAATTTCCCTCTATCATCAGCTCAAATAAGGACAGAATATACTTAAATTTGTGCACTTTTCACTTTTCCATCTGAAGTAATTCTTTTTTTTTTTTTGAGAAAGTATCAAAAGAGACTTCATCTTTGCCTCTTATCTGTTTCTTCTTACAGAACACTCATTCATATTTTGTACCAGCATTTAGAGATAATAAAGCTTTTCTTGTCTAGTGAATGAGTCACTGTTGTAATTTTCCAATAAGTCATATAAACAGAATAATATTTTTACATTCATTAATATTTTAACTGAATAAAAGCTTCATAATTAATTGACTATTTTCATTTCTTAGAATGTGCATTTCCTTAAGATTTGTTACTAAAGCTTACTAAAGTAGATACAAGAAAGTAATATAACTCACAAAGGGTATTTGAGAAGTTTGAATTTGAATTTGTTGTAATATTGCTTAGCTTTACTGGATGTTGCTTATAGTTTGTTCCACTTTTATTAAGTTATTTTGTCATAAATGTGGTGGCTGTTGTCACTTTCAAGATTAATATGCACTAAAAGTAGGCAAATCTACATTACAGTGTCATAAGATTATTGCCCTGGGGCTGTGAAGGATTTTGTGACTCAGTTATCATCTTTGGGTAGAGTATTTCTTCTAGAACTTTAATATTTCACATTTATGTGCCCATTTTCATGTTCTTACAGTAATAAAAAGATATCGTCCGTATGAGTAAATGTTTGCATGATGTGCCTGGAAAGACTGACACAGCTGGCTTGGACCTTATCCTCTGCTATTAAGTAGCTGTCAAAACATCTGCTTCCCAGCTGACTGACATTAAAAATGAAGACTATTCCATAGTCTTTTCCAAAGCTTCATTCTTTCCATTGTACGAATGGCACTAACGTACCTCAGTTGAAAATACTGGTCCCTGAAGCACTTAGGAACAATGACTTTAATTTTTGTAAGGACTTTAAAAAATTTTACTTTAGGCATCAGTAAAACCTGTGTGACTCACTATGACTTTAAAAAGTAGCAGCCACTGTATTAATGGAGTTTTTGGTTTCTAAATACAGATAAAATAGGAATATTTTATATTTGTCTCTCCTCTCATTTTAGTACTCTGCATCCTCATTTATCCTCTGTATAGAAATCAAGTGTGCCTTTAACGTCTGGGTATCCAAAACTTAGATACACTTACAGTGTTACAGAAAAAAAAAATTCCAATTGGACTACACATAGATTCAGGTATTCTACCTTCTTAATTTTAAATGCAAAAAGAGCTCCCCTTCCTCCTTTCCAAAGGTAGCTCTGCAAATATCTTAACTCTTTTGTCTACTTTTTAAAAAGTCCCCACAATGCTGATTAACAGGAGAGTGAAAAATAACAAGCAAATGAGGATTGCCAAAACGAAGGCACCCGCTCACACGGCACGACAGCCTGTGCCAACAAGGGCTGTTGCAGTGTGCTCTGGGAGTCAGCAGTTTTGGTCAAAGGCAATGACAACTGCAGAATTAAAAGCCCGGCGTGGAAAGCATTTTCCCTTCATTTTGGTCTGTTCTGCATTGAGCAGTTTCCAGTTCAAGCATTTCTGCTTATCCCAGCCTTGCGTGGAAAAAGTACACTGTATCAGCTGTCTGCATCCCGGGCAACATAGAGCTGTGTGGCTCAAAACTACATCTTATCGCCTGTCTGGAGATTAGCAAACAGCCAAGGAGATCCCCGAACAGTTATGTGCAGGTTTGGCAATATATTCTTCCCTTGGGGTATGATGCAGCATAGTATGTGTTGTAGTTATCTGGATTAGGATTTTCCGAGTAAGCCAAGTGCAAATTTATTCTAAATCAGCATGATACTGGTGCCTCTTTAAACTACTTTTAAAACGTATGTCTCGACTCTTTGAAGCATACTTCTAGAATAGCTGGCATCAGTAAGAAAATTTGGCAAACTCTGTGCTGCACAAGAATATGTAAAAAACCCATCCCTTTGTATAAAGACAATCTCTTTGACTGTCATCTTCAAGAATAAAAGGCTGCTAGCCCCCTCCATTCAATGAGCAGGCGCAATCTTTCTGAGGTTATCCAGGTGCTCCTCGGGGGGTACAGCGGTTCTGCCTGCCTGGAGCTACAGAGACAGGAGCTATACAGAGTTCAGGCCCCGTTGCAAAGAACAGGTAAGGCACTTCACAGCAGTACTTAAACTAAGCAAGATATTGAGGATTTACTGAATGCCGTGCATGCAAAATGCCACTGGCCTCACTTCTTACTCACCTTCCGTAGGGAAATATATTGATTGATAGGTAGTTTGAATGAGAATGGGGCTCTGAATGAGAGAGCACCTGAGGTAGAAAGTATTTGTATAAAATTGCCTTCTCATTGCCTCAAAGAAATAAGCCATTAAATGGTAGCCAACTGAAAGTGTAATTGATAAACAGCTTAGCTGGTGAGCTCTCCTAATCTGTGCGAAAAAAACCCAGTATGAAAGAGCACATGCCTTTTATTTATTTTAGAAGCCTATCTGCAGTAGTTGCTCTAATTTTTATAAAGGCTAAGAAGAAAATGATGAGCACATATACTCAATTTTTTTCTTTGTCACAGTAGTTAATAGCAAAAATATAGCAATAATAGCCAAGTTATTTATAAATACATAAAAGTCACATGTCCATATTTTGTAATTCTCAATGCAGTAAAACAGTGTCGTTATACAGTGGTGGGAGATGAGTAGCAAGTCTTCCAAAGATTTTGTATCAGTGGTGTGTTGTGCATCCTTGCATCTTGAGCTCCCCATACCTAGGAAAAGGTTTTGAGATATGGACCAAACATCCAACTTGCTAAAGGAAAGCTATGAAAATGACTGTGAGCTTCTTCATCCCAACCATCATGGTCTTCCCCAGCAAATAAGCTGTTCATTTAGAGTACTTGTACAAAAGGTGATTTCTCACACAGAAATTACATTTAGGGAACACGAGAAGAATTCTTTTTTTCTCTTCCCACCTTGTGGAGCACTTCATACAAGAGAATGAGGAGATGCTAACATATGCATCAAATGTCACCTCTATTTCAATTCTCCCATCTGCTTGATATATAATACTTATCATTATATAAACCATTAGGGAAAGAGTTGAATGTATTGAGATGGACTTTTTCATCTTCTTCTTTCATTTGGCAATGTGAAGCATGAATGCTCGATGCCCAAGTGTGTCATTCAATTGACAGTTTTTGCTGACACAGAATGAATCAAGGCTGTTTCTTCACAAAAGGATTTTAGAGGACAGCAGTTCATTCCATGTTCTACAATTCCAGCGTCGTCTTTAATCACATCTGAGGCTGCCCCTCATTCCTGTGTTTGTTTATTAGATGCTTGTAAGAGCCCATCCTGGAGTCTAATGCAGATTGCTGTGACCATATTCTCTATGACCTGAGGCAACTATGTGTTTCATCTGAGAAAATGACTAAACATTGGTTCTCAACCCCACCTTATTCTCATGGATTATATCATTAGTCTGGTCATGTCTTACTTTAAGAGCCCTAGGCACAAGGAAAAGGTGTAGTATATTGAATAATTTTCTTTGATGATCTTAGGCAAACCATGACATGGTTTAGTGGTGGACTTGGCAGTGCTAGGTTAACAATTGGACTTGATGATTTTAAAGGTGTTTTCCAACCTATATGATTCTATGATTCTATAAGCTGAGGCTAGAAAAAGACAAAAACATATGCAATTATCAGACAAACTGAAGACTTTGCCTACACAAATTTAACATTTTGATATTCAGATAAAAGATAATCTCTTTCTTCACTGAATGTTACCTCCTTTCTAGTTCAAGATTGTTCTTTTTTGGATACAGTTTCCTAGTATTTTATTCAGTTTAATGTTAAAAGTCAGCTACAAAGCAGCATCTGCCATTTTTGTACAGAGACTATTCTGTTGTCAAACTTATGTTTTTGGGTTGTTTTTTTTTCAGGAAAACTTCTATTCTTACTTAAGCTAAAGATGTAGTTTGTCCAAGGAAATGGTCCTCATTTTAGCCTGGTTAGCTAAAACAAAGAACTGGCATATAGTTACAGTGAGAGAGATATTATCAGCTGGTCATTTCATACAATCTCAGTGTCATCAACCAAAAAGACATCCATTATCACACATAATATCTTTTATGTTGTGGACTTAGGAAAACAGACCAAAGGATCAGCTGAAAATGCATCACCTTGCCAGAGGGCCTGCTGAGCCCCTTAATCCTTTTACGATTGTGGATACAAGCAAATATTTTAAGGGAATGAATATGAATCAAGTGTTTATTTTTACTCTAATAGAGGAAGTCTAATTTATTTCTGATTAAATTATGCCTGATTGAGTCAATGAGAACATTATGATACAATTGGCGCAGAACATTTCAAAGATAGTGTGTTATGATGCAAGATTTTATTTTCATATACCCAATATGTTCCAGTAAATTGAAGGTCTCATTTGTTAATAAGAGTTTTATAAATATAAAAAAAAGATGCCGGGGGTTATTTATGGCTTTGTTACAGAGAATGCTTTTTGTCTTGATTTTAATGTACTAAAACTTCATGAAGAAATAAAAAGAACAATTTGACAGAACACGCTGTTTCCATGACATAATATAATTGCATAGCAATCACAGAACAGGAAGAACTAATTAGATTACTAGAATAAGTATCATCAGAAATAGGAAACTTGTCAATTCTCATAATGTTTTGAGAGTAACTTAAAAAAGACTGAAAAAAATGTTAAATATAAGAGAGAACTGGGATTTTACCTCCCACAGTTATTTTGCACTCTAATGGAACTACTGATTCATAGCATTAACAAAATAATTATCATTAGAAAAAACAGATAATAGTTGAGAAACTGTAGTCAAAAAATAAAACAAAATGGTTCTGTAAACTGAATAATAAGCCTATTATTATTATTATTATTGTTATTGTCATTATTATTAGCTAGATTAAATATGGATTGTAGAATTGTAGGAATTAGGGCTTCCCCCCCAAAAAAGGTGGCAGGATCATTAGCCCAACTGCAGTGCATCTACACCAATGTACGCAGCATGGGCAACAAACAGGAGGAGCTGGAAGCCATTCTGCAGCTGGAAAACTGTAATGTAGTTGCCATCACCGAAACATGGTGGGATGACTCACACGACTGGAGTGCTGCAATGGATGGGTTTAAACTCTTCAGGAGGGATAGATGAGGAAGGAGAGACGATGGGGTAGCCCTGTATGTTAGGGAGTGTTTTGATGGTCTAGAGCTTGACGATGGTGACAATAGGGTTGAGTTTTTATGAGGGAGAATAAGGGGAAAGACCAACAAGGCAGATATCATGGTGGGATGCTGTTACAGACCACCCAACCAGGATGAAGAGGTAGATGAAATATTCTATAAGCAACTGAGAAAAGACTTACAATTGCTAGCCGTTGTTTTTGTGGGGGACTGCTAACTGGGGAGGTCCCAGTTGATGAGGTTAGCCAATGTGACTCCCGTCTGCAAGAAAGGCTGGAAGGAGGATCCAGGAAACTACAGGCCTGTCAGTCTGACCTTGGTGCCAGGGAAGCTTATGGAGCAGATCTTATCAGTTATGGTAAACCAGTTATGGTAAATGGAGTTACATCAGGCTGATGGCCAGTCACTAGTGGGATTCCCCAGGGCTCAATTTTAGGGCCAGTTCTTTTTAATATTTTCATAAATGACTTGGATGTAGGACTAGAAGGTGTCGTGAGCAAGTTTGCAGATGACACCAAATTGGGAGGAACTGTTGATTCCATCAAGGGTGGAGAGGCCTTGCAGAGCGATCTGGACAGATTGGAGAACTGGGCAATCACCAACCACATGAGGTTTAACAAGGGCAAGTGCCAGATTCTGCACCTGGGAAGGGGCAGCCCTGGCTATACATACAGACTGGGTGATGAGACGCTGGAGACCAGTCATGCTGAAAGGGACTTGGGGGGTCTTAGTCGACAGCAAGTTGAATATGAGTCAACAACATGCCCAGCCTGCCAGGAAGGCCAACTGTATCCTGGGGTGCATCAAGCACGGCATTGCTAGCCAGTCTAGGGAAGTGACTGTCCCACTCTACGCTGCACTGGTGCAGCCTCACCTCGAGTACTGTGTGCAGTTTTGGGCGCAACAGTACAAAAAGGACATAAAACTATTGGAGAGTGTCCAAAGGAGGGCAACAAAGATGGTGAAGGGTCTGTAGGGGAAGAGGTATGAGGAGAGGCTGAAGTCCCTTCGTTTGTTCAGCCTAGAGAAGAGGAGACTGAGGGGAGACCTCATTGCGGTCTACAGCTTCCTCACGAGGGGAGCGAGGGGGCAGGTGCTGATCTCCTCCCTCTGGTGACCAGTGATAGAACCTATGGGAACGGAATGAAATATTGAAATAAAGGGAAAAAGAGCACATGAAAGTATGAGGAGAAAGAGACAGGGGAGCTGAGATATGACAGGTTATGTGTTCTTCAAATGTGTTTAATATTTAATGCAAGTGTCTCAGAAAGCATATGGAGTAATTTGCTATTTAGTTCCCTTCATGTTATCTTATCTCTTAATGTGCCTGTCACTCTAGTGTGTTCAAATAGCAGTTTTCAGTTTATTTAGGAGGGTGTGTAAGCCATGGCCATCAATGTGTTGGGTACAACCGTACGAAAGAGTTTACAAACCTTGTAATGATTAGTAAAAAGTAAAAGGCTAATGAAATAATACTCAATTTAATTAGATACTGGAAGCACAACTGAGTAATTGCCTTGTTACTAGAGGAAAAAAAAGGAGTTGAACACAGATTAGGGCTGATTCCTTCTCTCTCTAAATTCAGACATCCTCCTTAGAATGCATGGTAGCTTCACTCCTACTGTGTATTTCAGCACACCATAACAATACAGAGACATGAAAGAAGATATGGCAAAAACAAAAGAAATAAAAGAAGTAAAATATAATAAAGAGACAGCATAAAAAACAGACTTGTAAAACTCTGTAAACAAAGTGTATTTGTGAAGTACAGTGACGTAAGAAATGAAAAGAGAATGAAAACATAAGACAGGAAAATAGTATGTGGAAAGGAATCTTGAAACAACAGAAAGAATCATCAAATTTTTAAGGCTTGATTTATCAAATCTGAAATGGTGTGCAAGCTACAAAGAGTAAAGTAAAAGAAACAGGATCATTAATCAAGGAGAAAGTAGCTTGAAAGCTTTTGAGTAGCATAAATTGGATTGGAATAGAACAGGGATACACTAAGATTATTGATGAAGGATTTTATGTCACTAATTTGCTATTCAATGAAAGTAATATAGTGTAGTATACCTCTGAGATGTGTATTGAAGAGTATTTTTTGCAAAATCAGTGCTACCTATACTTGATGTGAACTACGGAAGTCATGATATTAACTTCAGGAAGGCAAGTTGTTTTGAGTACACCTACAAGTACTTGAGGGTTTTTATGTATTTATATACCCATCTGAGAGATTGCATGTCTACTATGCCGTACAGTTTGGAAGATGATGTCATGTTTGCTATCAGTTTTCTCTCCTAAGCATGCACTGTGTGCCTCAGTATCCCTGCACATTTGCATCACACAGGTCTCCATCTGAGATACAAACTAGGTAGATTTTGCAAATTCTCTTTGTCCATCAGTTAATCTAATTACAACTCTTTAATACGGTGCCCTTATCCTAACCTCAGTAAAAATGATGCAGTCTTACCAGTATGTTTTTCACTTCCTTTTGGCTCAAGAAAGGAGAACACAATCTTGGCGGTTAAATGAAGAGTAGGCTCCCATAACCATCATTTCTAAGTCAACGGCTACATGGCCCATCTCTGCTTCTCTGTGAGCTAAGCTACTTAGGATAGGAAAGGCAAAATCATGCACAAAGCTGCTGATACAACCAGGGATCCGCTACGAATCCTTGAGAATCTGCTGAAATACCACGTACTCCTGTTTGGAGCAGGAGGTGCGTGAAAGCATCCCTCTGAGTCAAACTGTGGCATGCTTGGACCAACGGCTACCATAGGCAGGAATTGCCTCGTAATTGATTGCAGCAGGGCTTCCCGCTGATTAAGATGCTTCTCAGTGTGAATAATAGTGACAGATGCTGTCTTGACTGAAAAAGTGTTTCACTGTAAATCTCTGGTGTCAGTTTTAGAGGGCTCACACTGATCTTACTCTACCACCATAGCGTGGAGTAAAAAGACATTTGTGAAAACAACACTAATTCTAGAATGGTTGCAGTAGATAACGTGCCCATGCCTGGCAGAAGTTTCGTAGAACACAACCATGTCTGAGCTACAGTAGAGCAGCAGTCAGCTCCGTCTGCTCATGTCAGGTCAATATAAGACCCGTCTGCTATTTCACAGAACAGTTTTCTTTCACCTTTGAAAAGTAATTAAGTTTATCTGTGATGTATATTCTCTGTGCCAAACAATCTTTTATGGTGCATTGATCCTGGTAGTCTGATTAGTGAAAACATCACCTCACAGTGAAAAATAGAAAATAATTTCTATTTTATCTTTCTGCTTATCGACTTGAGCCACTTTTTATTCTATACTATAAAAACTTATTTGAAGAACTTCAACTCCCAATATGATTTGCAGAGATAACAAGCACAGGAAAACTACTTAAATCTAGAATAAATATTGCAATAGGTGAATGATACAGACTAATCAAATATTTAGGCAGTCAATGGTCCTGTAAATCATTACTGTGAATTCTGATGCACTCTTGCTAGTCCTGCTGGACAACTGATTATTATCCACTTTGTGATGTATCTGAAGGGTAAAAGGTTACCTTAACATGAAGGTTACACCTTATTAATTACAAGGATAAAACAGTTCTCTGTTTTGTGGGGATTTCTTTTCAACAATCAATGTGCCAGTAAAATCAGGTTCAACTCAATAGGTAGGAAAAACTTGGAAATTTCCCACAGTTGATTTCAGCATTTCTGTGTTGGGGAAACAAAAACCTTGCTAGATGTCTTGAAAAGTATCTCTGTCTCCGTCAGTAGGCAGAGATACCGACTGAGACACGCAGCCAAGCAAAGTACTGTGCAGAAATACCAGCACAGGACCCTGGACTGGTATAGCCACATCACTGTGCTTGTGTTACTGCTGCTGAGCCCAGCTAAGGCAGCTGGACTGGTTTTGGATACCTCTGCACTGTGCCATTAGATGCACACTAGGTCTGATATTCCTGTTGTGGTACTACATTGTCTGCTGCAGAATCACCTTTTGTGGTGCCTCCTCTCCTGTTCCTTATTATAATGCATGCTTTGTAGCACCCTTACTTTGAGACTATTCAAAAGGTCATTAATTCAAGCAGTGACTACCAAGAAGTACATTTGCGTGTAGAAGCACATGTTCAATGCATATTATATCCTGTTTCCACTTAACTTCTGGATACAGCTTGGCCTAGCTTTCTTTTTAGTCCAGCCTCATACAATGGCATTCAGCTATATTCAGTGATATTCCACATTTGCAGTGGGTGTCCTCCATGCCTATCCATAGGGGATCATGTGAAGATATGTGCTTTGGCCAGACAAAAAAAAGAAAATCTACGGTGATAAACTGCTTTTCAGGTGATGTGCCTTCAGAGTCACCACCCTCTTTTCCTGTTGGGAACTTCACACGCCAAGTATGCTCAAATTAAGAAGCAAGCTCTTCTCTGGGACTGTGTGTATACAAGGTGTTGCTGCTGTGGCTGGGGAGCAGAGGACGGCTGTTCCGCAGAGCACAGCTGGGTAGCTCCGGTTCAACGCCACCATGCAAATCTCTGGCAGTTGCAGTATATACCTATACTCAGGCAAGGACCACTGGAAAATGGAATATGGGTGTCTAGATTTTCCCCAAGGAGCTCCAGGCTGTGGAAACTTCCCAAATTTTATTAGAAAAAGTATAGATTTGCTAATCCTTAAAATAGGATAAATTGTATTTTGTCTTCCATCTTTGTATTTTGACCTGTGAGAAAATACGATGTGAGTTCTGAGATGGTTGCGATGCTATAATTATTTTTTTTCTCCTTAGAGTCTGGTATTGCTAATTTATTTAATTTAAAATGTAGGATGTTATTAATGATACTGTAGTTTTAAGAATTGAATTAGGAATGTCACTTATTTTCCTGAATGTAATGAGAAATTATGTTCTTTAGCTTTTTCCCCTGAATGCCTTATGTATTATTGAACTCGGTATCTCGGTGCTGCTAGTAACTGTCATCTGCATTTCTGAAACAGGAGCAGAAGATAAAAAGTTTACCTGGTTTATCAAAGACTAAAAAAGAGACTGGTATAAGTTCTGAGATAAGCATCTACAATTCCTGCCTCCTAGGCATTTTGCTCATGTCTCATTTTTCTCAAAGACTTTTAGTCCAGCAAAGAGCTATTCTTTTCCCAGTACCACTGTTTCTTTCAGGGTCTTCATGTGGCTGTGTGAGTATAATTTCCTTTTTTACTATTGTAAAGATGTAAGGATGTTACTTCAGCAAAGCACTTAAAATTTTGAGGTAGAAACTTAACTGGTCCAGTGTCATCTGAGAATCTGTTTACAACGAGGAATGTGTTAGAGCAGGAATTACATCGGAGCGGTTCTGACTGAGTGCTTCCCTTCATTGTTATGTCGGTCCAGATCACATTCTTTCCTAGTCAGAATAAAGCTACTTTGACAGGAGGCTGACATCAGGGTGTTAAGAACATAGTGCTTTCAGGCTGTCCTGTAATATTTTAGGCTGCCCTTGAAACCATAAATTTGTTTAAATGCCTCCATTTAATTGTTGCTGAGTTTCACTACGGAGTGTGACATGGAGAGAGGAGTAATGGCATGGTATTGTGGCTGTATATTTAAATGACAGAAAATGTATCATGTTACCGCCTTAAATATATCATGCTGAAACGAGACAATGTTATCAGATGATTTTTATTATACTATTAACAATAGCAAGCAGCCCTTATTTTCTGGGAAAAAAATGTGAACAAAATAAGGGCAGATTTTCATATTAAAATGTAATGATTTCTATATAAAATTTCTAGGGATGTGCTCATAAAAGGTACTGATCTCTTCAAGAAGGCTAACAGTTATGCTGCAATAGGGAGAAGCAGTTCAGCTACTACACGCTTCAGCAAATAAAACCCCCCTCTATTCCACTCATGTATTTCATTCACATATTTTACTCTTATCCTGCCCCAAGGAAGACAAGATGGCTGAATCATTGGAAGATTCCTGCACCTGAAATAAAAATAAAATACTCTGTTATCACTGGAAACATGTGAGTGGAGTGCAGGGCAAGAGAATGGAGGTACTGCTGCTTAAGTTCACTGGCTAGACAGGTTTTCTATATTACTGAAGTAATAAGACATGATAGGGTATGCATTTCTGAGCTTTGGGGGGATTCAGGTACTGAGATGCGATGCCAAAGAGAAATAACTTCCAACAGCTGGAATAATGTGCCTGTAGCACAGTGGTGCACACTGACACATGTCTCATTATAATATATATAACTGCATTGTAATGCAGCTGTAATACAGGAAGGAGAGGGGAGTTTTCTGATTATCCTTCACATTAGGAATTGTTGTGCCTGCATTGCCAGTGTTAAATAGACTGCCAAAGCACAACCTTAAAGCGAAATGATTTGTTGAAACTTGAAAAATGTATTTATCATCAGTCAAAATCTCTGAGATAAGGAACAGGAGGTTGCACTGGTTTGTAGTCAGTGGGGATCAGAATTGAAACTTCTGGCTCAAACGCCACGGTAGCAAACACATGGACGTACAGCGGTGCAACTTAAAAGCCTAGAGAAATGCCTGTTCAGTTCAGCTGTTGCAGCCAAAGACTTTCTTCCTGTCCTTGTTGCTCCTGCCCCAATGCTCAGCAACTGGGAGATGAAGAGAGCTGTTAAAACTCAGCTAATTTGTATTTCTGTGTCAATAAGGGAATGTTTTCCAGTCCACCGTGGAATGAGAACTGAATCTTTCCACCTTTCTTAGGTACCTTGTCTTTCGTCTGATAACACTTCACAGCAAGTGTTAGACGGAAGGAAAAGTCGCTGTCACCAGTGGGGTTAGAAATCATAGGCTCAGAGAGCTAAAGTGACTGCAGACAAGGTCAAACAACAAACCAGGAACCAAACGAGGAGCAGACCCTGCGCTTCCCAGGAGTACGTCCAGCACTTTGCAGGGGAGCCGGCCAGCCTCAGTGGGAAACACGTATATTGCTCGCAGGACTGTGCCTCTCAGTGTTAGTTTCTGTAGGAGAGGAAGAGTGAAGGAGGAATGACAAGCCCTTCATATTATCGTGTGCATTTGCTTTTAGAAGAGAAGGTATCTCTTGGAAGTCTTAAAGATGTGCCTTGCTAGCACAGGCCTGTGCAACCCCTCCAGTGAAAGGAACGAATTGCAAGACAGTGTGGCTCCGTAGGGCACCTTCTTCAATTCTGTGAGGTTCCTGAGTAATAAAACAGATTAGTTTGAGCTTTACTGGCATTGCATCCTCACGTGCACACACACATTTATTTAGGGGAAGATTTTGAAAATGCCGTCTCCTGTGTTTTTAATAACATAGACTTCCCCATTGAACTATTCTGCAGAACTCTGAAAGATACTTGCTTCATTTCAGAGTATTTTCTACCAGCTGTTTCCTACAGAGTAATTGGGGCAATAACCAAATAAGTCACCTTTTTTCAGCAACGCTTCACTATGTAAACTGTTCCTTGTTCTCTTTCTTTGTAGTTTTACCTGCCTTACAAGATTTATGTGCTAAAATTAAATGGTGCTGCTTCAGTGTTGTGCTCTATAGAGACCTGTGTCATTTTCCATTTTTAGTAGTTAGGAGCTGATGTAGCAGGATGCATTTAGGCTTTGTTTCTGAGACAGCTAAAAATAGAAGCGTTTGATAATATTCCTTTATTCACCATGATAGTACCTAAGGGGTTATGCAAAACTTAATTTTGTTTTCAACTAAGTTGGACACTTGTCCAGTTAATAAATTACGAGGGCACTGCAATATCAGCAATTATAACTACTTCTCATGAATTTAAAAAAGCAGTGATGGCTTTAAAAAAGTTATATCAAAAGTTTGTGAAAGATCACAAAGGTAATGCAGAAAAAAGCAATAACAAATAAGCCACCCCTAAAACCATCAATACATTTTTCAAACAGAGTACAAACTGTATGCCTAAGACTGTGCCCATGTCTGTTCTGTCAATCACCAACCTCCTTTTATTAGTCTTAGATAGAAGATAAACAACAAGACTGACAGCTTTGTGTCCTTTGGCATTTTTGTGTCACCATCACAGAGTAAGAGGGTATTATGTCATCACTCAAGCCTGTCAGGTTTAGTTTAGTCTGCTGTTTGTCTTAACGATTGTTTTCCTCATTTTTTCCTCTAAGTTGATACACATACCCTGTATAGATTGTATATTGTTGATGTTACCAGAATCCATTTTTCAGACAAGATATGTCTTTAACTTCAACCATGGAAATGTCACCCTTTTCCCCTGTACATCAAAATAAAAATTAGAAAAATAAGCATCTTCCTCACTTGATCAGTTCTGGTCTATTCAGAACTTTTCATACTTCATACATTCAAACATCAATTGCATTAATATTACCTGTAACGAGAACTTTGAGGTGTTTAAAAAAAAAGCTTCATTTAAGTAAGTTCCTTATGTATACCTCTCTTGTGGAATCTGTATAGACTTTGGCACTGTCCATTGATAACTAGTGCCCAGTACCTAACTTTAATTATATCATTTATTATATGATGAAATAAGAGAGAATCTTATCTGGTGTTTGGCTTTTGAAAACATTCAAGTAGGTGTGGTGGGAGGTTGAAGCATCAACACTGGGCTTTTGTTAGTGACTTCGTAACACATGATTATTTAATGAAAACCACAGGTTTTCCTCACTAGGGAAGCAATAGACTGGTTCTACAAAAAGGCACATGTACCTACAGGAAATGTCTGCCTCAAATTACATGTTCAAGCTTCTTGAGAAATGTCTGGAAAGAGGAAGACAAATTAAGAGTGGGGTTCTCCAAAGACAGCAAGCTGAAGGAGAAGATAGATAAGGTAATCATTAGGAAATCCTAATGAGGGGGAATAGAGCCTGGACAAGCAACTTCAGGCTAAAGGGAATTATTTAGTGCTTCTTGGGATTCTCCACTTCTTTCTAAAAGATGACATTTAAACCAGGTCAGATCTTCCTCACACTGAAACAGAGACACAAATGGAAGAACAGAGAAGAGGCTGCTTGGTCTAGCCAGTAGCCAGGTAGATGGAGTAGTCACTCCTAGTGGGATGGGTAGGGAGGGAACATGTTTTTTAACTGCTACAGTCTCTAATCCAAACCAGTAATAAGGGACCTTTGGTCTACCAACCTTCTCAGACCATGTCCCAGCCATCTGGCTGTTGTACTTTTTTAATGGGCTTTGCTCACGCCTTAACTTACTGAAGCTATTCCTCTGCAAATATTCACAGTAGGAAGCAGAAAAAAGATGAGCTAGCAGGTAGGAAACAGGAAAATAATGTTCAAGTCTTTGCTTCAATTAATATGTATTTGTATTTATTTTTATATGTGTATAGTGTGTATTCATACAAAGTAGGACAGTTTCAGAGGAGGCTCTTAATAGCAAATGTCCAGAAGTCCAGTGGCAATCGCATGCAGATGGTCAAATGAGTTGGTAATTCTGGGGTCTGCCCCCTCTGAGCAAGGCACTTTAACCAGAAGTTTGGGGCTGACAGTGAATAGGCAGCTTTTGGAGAATCCCAGTTTGCCTGCACCTCTTGTACAAGAGGAGTTCTAGCAAGTAACTCTGAGCATGTCCACTAGGTGAGCTCATGGGTAAAATAAGTGGAGGAGCACTTTGACTGTGAATTGCCCTGATGAAGACGCAGGACCTACCCCCCATCCCTCATGCAGCTAAGTGACCCATAACTGAGGCAATTGCCCTTAGGTATTTGTACGTCCTGAGGGACTTGAGCTTAGCTACTCAGCTAGGTCCCTGTCATTGCATAATTGAAGGATTTCAGCAGTGCACAAAGGTTTTCCTTAGGCACAAAGATTCATGACTCTGATGTTTGCTATAGTTTTCTGTGGTAAGTTGACCTGCCACTAGACCTAGGTACTATTCCTTAATAAATTGGCAGAAATATCAGAGACTGAATAATGGTGCAGAGTGCCAGTGAGCTTACTGGGCGTTGTTGTAGTGGCTTTTTGACATGTCTGTCTCAGCTGCCAAATTTATTCCAGTAGAGATCACCTTACAAGATGACACTTGATTTACATTATCTGATTTGTTCCATAATGGGGGAGATCAGAGTCGAGTCTTTGATTTCATTTTCACAGGGAACAATATATCTTTAATTTTAAAATGGATGATCAGCGAGTACATTCATAGAATAATTCAGGACATCACTTCGGCTACAGCAATTCACATTGCGGAGCGGTGTAATCATCATTCCCATCCTACTTTGTCTGTCGCAGTCAGTAATGTTTCATCTAGGCTCATCTGTAGCTGTCTGTCTTGGATCTAGATAGACATGCTGGGGCCAGATCCCCAAGTAGTTCCACAGTCTTTTCTCCCCCTTCCCCTTTCTTGGAATTTAAGCAGTCTCCAAGGAACTTTATCCTCTAAAGTGCTGTTGAGGGAGAGGAAGGCTTTTTTTTTGCCCCTTTTTGGCTTTAATCCACTTAATGTTTTATGTCTGTTGATAGAATTAGGAAGACAGATTTGCATATGAGGATTTCATTTTCTCTTTGTCAGCCTGGTTGCAGACTCTGCTAATTATTGGTGTAAAGCTCATGATACAGATTTTACAGTAGGAGCTTCCCTATGGCCTTCTACAGAACTTTACAGTACCTTTGATTTAGTATTAATCCATATAGCTCTGATTATCCTTCTCTGCCTGGCTGTAACGTGAAATCGGCCTGTATTCTTAAATTGATAGGATTGTAGTTTTCTGTGCTAAAACTGTTTGATCTTCAGGGTTTTTTTCTTCTTCTTTTTTTCTTTTGGTTGTGGTGGTGGGAGATTGTTTTATTTTGGTTTAATCTATCAATGTTTGGTGATACTTTCCAGGATTCAACTAAAGAAAATTAAATCTGCAAAGAAAGTTTCAAATTTAGGAAACACAAGATAAACTACCAGCTCTGAGCATTTTTCTGCATAATGATTGTTCCTTTTTTAATTCAGATTTCTAAATTAGCATTAATAAGTGCTGTATGATTTGATTTTTTTTTCTTTCCTACTCTTAGAATGGACCTCTCTGAAATCAAGTAATACAGTATGATTCTTGTCTATCAAGCATAGAGGGTTCAAAAACATATTCAGTAAGTCAGCATTTGCAGGTACTTCATGACTGCACCTTTAATAACTGAATTATAGAACTCATTTTTTTATCTACTAGGGATTTTTTTAAATAGATTTCTTTGGCTCCAGCTGAATCCTGATGACATCACGGGATTCCTGGTCTGAGGAGGAAACATTTTAAATATCGAGCTAGTGGTAACATCTTTCTTAATGAGGAAATTAACCCTTGATACAGAGGTATTTTGGGGGGCTTTTCAATAACCCTGAAGATCTAAGTTGCTAGAGCTTCCAAAACTCTGTTGTTGTTGTTATTTCTGACCTTGATGCTGTAATTCAGTGTTGATGCAAAAGTTTTCTTGGGAGGCTGAAGCTTGTCGTATCCTACAAGTAGCAAGAACAGCTGACAATAGATCACAATCACCTCGAACACGATCCTGGAGCATGGAGAGCTCATCCATACGGACTCACCATGAACATCTGGCAGGATTCTTTCTCTCGAGTTCCTCACTTTCTGGTGTTCCAGCTGGAAATATTTTCACTGATGTAATCAAAGGTTTTTAAATTCTTTGGTGTTCTAACAGACATGTTCATGGGAGGGAGTACTCAGCACAGCACTCATTTCCAGAGGAGATCACATTAATCTGTCAACATTTTAACAATACAAGACTTATCTGTATGGATGGATAGTCCTCAAACAGTTGTCTTCAGTACAGTTCAGCAGAGGGCTATTTGGGATATTAGTTGTTAATTAAAAGAAAACAATTTAAAAGCCAAAAAGGAGCAGAGGAAGGCTTGAACATTTATTTGATTTTCTTTTTCTGTAGTATTATGGTACAGGTAAAAGCTATATGAATCAGAGAATCATAGAATAGCTAAGGTTGGAAGGGTCATCTGAAGAGGATGTAGTCCAACTGCCTTGCTCAAGCCAGGCCAGCCAGAGCAGGTTTCCCCAGACCATGTCCAGTCAGGTTTTGAATATCTCCAAGGATGGAGACTCTACAGTCTCTCTGGGCAACCAGTGCAGGTGTCTGACCACCCTCACTGTAAAACAGGTTTTTCTATGCTTAAGTTGATTCTCTGCATTTCAATTTGTGCCTATTGCCTCTTGGCCTGTCGGCATGCACTACTGAGAAGTGCCTGGCTCCATCTTCTCTACTCCCCTCGTGAGGTATTTATAAACGTTGATGAGATCCCCTCGAGCCTTCTATTCTCCAGGGTGAACAGTCCCAGCACTCAGACTCCCCTTATATGACAGATGTTCCTGTCCCTTAATCACCTTTGTGGCCCTTTGTTGTGCTGACTCCAGTATGTCCCTGTCTCTCTCGTACTGGGGAGCCCAGAACTGGACCCAGCACGGCAGCTGTGGCCTCACCAGTGCTGAGCAGAGGGGAAGGATCACCTCCCTCCACCTGCTGGCAACAGTCTTCCTAATACAGCTCAGGATGCTGATAAGAGTAAAGTAATTTAAATTTGCAGTAGTTACATTTTTGCACTTCTGTTACAGAAAAGATAAAGTGTACTGTGGAGTTTATATTTGGAAATATAAAGAAATAAATTAATTTTGTGTACTCTTCCCTTTTAAAGAGTTACTAATCAGTGTTCCTGATGTATATTTCATGTGCAATTGGTTTAGCCCATTCTTATTTTCTAATTTCTTTCAGCAGCCTCATTCTCATAGAGAAATTATCTATCACACAGAGGAAACAAAATTATTTACTACAGAAAATGGGAAAAGTGTTACTCAGAGGGATGCCAGCAGGTTTTTTGTCAATTAAAGATTGATGGGGAGAAAAGAAAGGGTCTAGATGGAGGAAAAAGTGGAAGCAAAGACAGCTTATTCCAAGAATTGGCAACACTCACATACGTGTGCAGTCAGGAAAGATTTCAAAGATAAAGAAGGAAGGAAGATGAAGAGTAAGGGGAATAAAGAATGAGGAAAGGATAGGATTAGTGAGGCAGGACAAAAACTGTCTATTGGAAGATAAACGTATATTGAATATACTAAAGGCTGTTACAGAGGAAATAGATTAAATATAAAATTTAATTTAGTAAGTTTTGGTTGACAAATTTGGAAACACCTTGACTAAAGAAGGGCAAGAGGAGGATCTGAGGAACGCATCAAACTGGGAAAACAGTTAGCAAGCAAAACGGAAAACAGAAGAAAAAACCCTGCTTTTATTAAAAGTAGTAGTGTTAAAATATCATTGTGTACCAGAGGAAGTGGATTTGATACCTGAACCTTTTGCAGAACTGTTGAGTCTACCAGGAGCTGAGTAAGATGGGAAAGGAGATTCAGGTCTATAGACAACAGGTTTATTTTTCTAAATAGTTTTTAAAATAGAGGTCTTAAATTTGTGCCTTGAGAAGAGGAAAAAGTAGTTGAATGTTAGGTAAAAAGGAGTTAAGTGAATCAGCTCTGAAGTAAAGAGAGAAGAAGCAGGAATCAAGGACACAATATAATTCAACATAGGATATTATAACTTAGATACCAAAAGCATTCATTTATCCAGTGCTGCAGATTGTTACTGCAGCATTCTTTATTACATCTGATGCTGTGAACATATTATCATCCAAATGTGCAATTAATGTCCTTTGACGGGCACTTTGTTGACAAGCCCAAGAAAGAGCACAGTAACATTCACAGCCCTGAAGGCCAAATACCTCTGCTTGTGGCACATCTCAGCCAGCTTGTGAAGCAGAATTGGAAGTCACTCTTGATCCATTATATACAATTCAATAGTAGACAGTAAATTCAGAAATTCTTCTTAGAATGTATCTCCAGCACTTAAGTGATTCACAGGCCATTAAAAATAGCCACAAAAAGCAGTCAACATTGCAACAACTCCTTGCAATTTGTAAATAGTCAGTGATTCCTTTCATGTGACAATCATGGTATACAAATCTATCCTTCAAGAGTGAAAAAATGAAGACAGGTTAGCTTTGGTGGTTACTTAGTGAGTCTTCAGACTATACTGGTTAAGAAAAGTGCCGTATAAGAACCAATACTATTAATCATTTGTTAGAAGTTTGAAGGGTAAATAGCATTCTTTAGCTATGAAGCTGTAAATGGTAGTTATTCTATATATTTGCTTTTCAAATTAATGTATTCAATCCTTTACCTACTGCTACAATTTGAACTGCAGAAAGAAACAATCAGAATAATATTTTTCACCTACTCTTAAAAAAGAGAAAGTGCCTGCAATAAATGTTTAAATGAAAAAAGCCAGGATGCATTCAGCTGGTTTTTATCTAGACATATACGTTAAGCATGGACAATTTTCTTCTGGTATACTCAAATATATATATGGTATATGTGAATGGCCCCGAAAATGTTGGATATTTGGGATAAATGCTACTAATGGTAGTGTGATTCCATGCATCTATTACTGTCAGTATCTAAAGTTTGTTAAATAATACATTTATTCATAGTAGAGTATTTATTCAGTGCAGCTGTTAGTACTTAGTATGCTGTTGTATGTTAAATATTTGTTTTATTTTTCCAGTGATATTCTGTAGTACTTGGTGACTATGACTGGCCACCACTCTGGACTCCAGATATTGTATTGCTGCATTTGTGAGGTAACCACATTCCTGGACTATAGCTTCACAAGAAGTGTATTTGCACAAACTAGGTGTAGCCTAGAAAAACTATTTTTTTTTTTTTTTTTTACTTAAAGTGGAGAGACAGGCAGCATCTTCTGAGGGATTCAAATCAGAAGCCTCCATGAGGGAGAGAATCACTTAGGAAAAATTAAAGAAGATTAATCTTTGTGAATATCCACCAAAGGTTTTTTTGTTGGTGTTTCAGGATTGGTCACATTCCTGAATTTTGTGATATGCAGATTCTCTGCACGAAAAAAATCTAGAATCAAAAGATCACAGAATCTTTCATGTTGGAAAGGACCTTTGGAAGTCACCTAGTCCAACTTTCTTATCCAACTATGTCCACTTAGAGAAAGTACCTTAGAAAATTAGAGGTCTAGAAAGTTCTGCTGCCAAATTTTTCTTTTGAATTTGAAGTTATTTGCTTCTACTTCATGCTAAACAATCCCAAGTCTCTCAGCCTCTCCTTGTATGAGAGATGTTCCAATCCCTTAATTATCTGTTTCCAGTGGTTTATCTGTTTACTAGTGGTTTCCTTCACAGCACCCTGCAACTGGAAAACTAAGACAAATCCCGCAAAAGAGGAAGCATCTGTCTACTTGTGGTTCAGAGGCAGATTGTCTGCTGCTAGGCTGTATGACAGACATTATAAAACTTCAAAAGGCTTTATCATCAAAGATGTTAAAACCACCAAAGATCTTTCAGAGAATCCTCTCTGGAACTGCACTAGATGCATCTCAGATCTCTCCTGACACCTTGTACCGTATTTCAATTCCCTTAATAGTGAGATCTGCAAGTCATCACGAACACCACTAATATCTTCAGTATTGACATATACATTAGAATTTGACTCTACATTGGTACTGGAATCAATTGCTAGATTGACTGCAGGTACACTTATCAATCATTGATTTCTTTGCTGTTTTGTTCAGGTTCTGTAATATTTTCAAGGCAGTGACCTGTTGTTAATTAGCCTCTGGAGGAAGCTATCTTGCTCCACTGACTGCAGCAGGAGTTTAAGGAGTCTGACTTCTTAATGAAGTTAGGACGAATGAGTATTCCTACTGCATGTCTAGCCCATGTACCATCTGCTACAGGAAGAACGATGTTAATTTATTTATCTACATGGATGATCAAGAAGTGCAGAAAGAACAGGGGCATCTTATAGCTGTTCTCTCTTAGAGAGATCTTTCCTAGATCACTCATAAGTGAGAAAATGTCTCCAAATTCAGCTGAGATAATATGCTTGAACAGGACTGCACTCTTCAGAAATTAGAAGACTGTGACTTTCCAAGAAATATGAAGAAATACTATAAACATGATTCTACCATGAGTATTACTCATTCATGCCACTAAAAAAACATTTGCAGTATGATGGGATCAATAAGTTTAGCTGGTGAATGAGCAGAACTGCAGTGTCACCATCTACAAGCTAGAGAAATACAGGTATAAGTAGTTCTGCAGCTTCCTTAGGACCTGGTCAGCTGCAGACACATATGAAAAACATATTGCACATGGGCATATTTGAGGAGAAACTGGATTTCCAGCAGTGCTAAGAGTGTAAAATTTGGCCGAGTTGTGCTATTCCTTGCCCTTTAGGATTCCTTGCATCCAAAGTTGACTAAAGCCAATGCGTGAGGGTCACCAGCAGTGACTGGAAAGAGCAGTCCCTTGAAAAGGAAAAGGTGGGTATACTGTAACTGATGTTCTTTAAAATATGTAGACTGACTTGTTAGAGCTCTGTGCTGTTTGGCTAGACAGTTTTTCATATCTAAACAAGCTGAACTCTGCCTTGGTCAGCAGTCATTTAAGTACTGTTAACAAAATTATTAATATTAACATCAGTAGCATGAGGAGAAATTGCCTGGTCTGGTCTTCACAGAAAACAAAGCAGAAATCTGTTTACCTTTGGTTTAGTTTGCAAGAGAATTAGTATTTATTTATTCCTTCTACTTCAATAGTGTCATTATCTAATATTTCTCACTTACAATGAATTCTCATTTAGCCTGGAACATACTGTTTTGTGTTTTCAGTATTACCCTCAAAATTCTAGAAAAAGAAATTATCTTTCTAACTTCTATTAGTATTTTCTTAGGTAGGTGTGGGTTGTTATTACAGCTCTCCATTGTATTATTTTCATTTTTGTAGTATTAGTTATGCAGAAGTATTCCATTGGTAGACCTTCAGAAATTACCTTTCCAAATGAGAGCCTGTTTCTATCTGTGATTTACAATATATGACACAGTATGATGTATGCAGTTTTGGAATATTGTAGCATTATTTTTTCCTTTTACTATAATTGCCAGTATCAGTACAACCCAGAATAGGATTCATCTTTTTAGAGTGGTGTTGCGTTTGAACATATAGTTAAATAATTTCCTCTGTAATCCTCAGGGCTTCTTTCCTGCATTACTGCTTTCAAAATATCAGTCTCCAACTTGGTATATAAGATTATCATTTCTACCAATTACTTTTGTCTATTGAA
This sequence comes from Aramus guarauna, assembly GCA_013400195.1. Lineage (NCBI taxonomy): Eukaryota > Metazoa > Chordata > Aves > Gruiformes > Aramidae > Aramus > Aramus guarauna. The sequence continues at coordinate 396,226 of VXBL01007953.1, read as the reverse complement.
TCTCATTTATTTTAATTCTGTCCATCTCTAACCTTGCCAGATCGTTTTGCAATTTTAATTTTTGCAGCTGCATATTTGAGAAGTATGATTTTTAAAGATTTTCTAGGCTACCGTGATGTGGCACATGTCCAGTTGCATTAGTATAATAGGAAATCTTGTAATTCCCCATTGCAGAACGAACTAGATGAGCAGACCTTGTAAGACGTTTCATCCTGACTAATGTGATTTTTGTTTTATTTTTTGGAGGTACAGTTAAACATTGTTCCAACACAATAAAACAATAAAGCATCTTCATAGTTCAAAACCTGTATGTTTTGGAAGTATTTGAAACTTAAATTTATTATTTGAAAGTGAGGCAGCCCTCAGACCTTACAAGACAATAAACATCCTCCTCATGATTCTCAGAAGACAAGCAGAACATAAGTGCAGTGTCTCTTTAATACCAGAAACAGGCATTTTCAACACCCTAGAAGGCAAGTTCTTCTCTTTTTTGCATATTGCCATGTTTCTTGAATGCTCTGAAAATGAGAGAAACTGAAGAGAATACAGAAAACGATTGTGAGAGAAAATGTAGCTCACTGCAGAAAATCTGGCATGCAGGAAAGTTTTACCGTATTTGTTCCATTCATGAAGGGCATATAATCGTCCTGGCCTTCTTGTGTCAGTTGGGAACGGTTGGAGAAACCTCACTTAGCAGATGCGTTCAAGGTTGTAAGTCGTTGTAAGTCACCTTAAACTGTTTTCGGTTTATCCAGATTGCAGGATAAACTGAGAATTGTTTTAGTTTCTCTGAAGAAAGTACCTTGCTGTTTGCACTTCCTCATAAGCATCTAAGGCTGTTCTTTAAATACAGCCTATCCTGACAAATAATAGAAAATGTTGTACAGACAGGTTCTGGCCCCCCAGTTCTTTGGCCTTTTCAAGGCAGTAAGCATGCACAGAGAAGATGTCTCTGTTAGTGAGATGTCAGCACCTCTTCTAATGAAGGGAGTTTGCTGTACTCCTTGATACATGCATTATCCAAAGTGCAAAAAATCTGAAAACTATAAAAAGGAGAAAGCAGCTTGCTGTTGAACATTGTTCTCTAAGTAAGCTAACCAAATATTTCAGCAGTATTTCTCAGCTGAAAACAATCTAGTCTTTTCTTATTAGATTGCAAGCCAGAGCATAAAGTAGAAGATGACCAGATGATTAGAGGTAGAAGTATATTCCTATTGACCCCATTGTTTCTTCTTTTTGATTACCAAGTTCTTTAGAAGGGTTCAAAGAGAAGCAGCAATGCACTGGAATGAAAGTTAAACTAATCTCTAAGGATTGTAATGTTGTTCTTCCATTTCAAAAACCTTAGCACCTTCTCTGAAATGGAGTGATACCCTGAATTTATTCAGTAAATACATGAAGGAGCTGGAAAATTCAGTGAAGTTGAAGTATCCACAGCATCTAAGTGACACAAAACTGTGAAAGATGCTGTTTGGAATGTCCTTTTCAATTCATCTCTGTTACTAATCACTTTCCTAATGGGGAAAAAAAATCATCATATATCTGCAAATTAGCCAGAATACTGTTCCACAGCCAATTAGCCAAAGATCTGTCCACAGTATTGTGACCTTCAGTTTTTGTTATTGCTGCTAATTTTGCTTAGAAATGATGTCACCTTTAAAGGACTCCAACAGTACATACGTCAACCAATCTAATAGGTTGCATAGAAACTTCTAATGTATTACTGAGTGCTTTTCCCTCTACATTAGCATTACCTGTGAAAATAGACTCAATTTCAACTTTTCTGTCCCAGTAGTGAAATCTGTCATGACTCCAGACTAATTAGGAGATCATCTATCTTTCTGACCTTTGGACTCTGTTGGAATCATGACCAGCTAGTAATAAGAGTAAAAATGGTAGTTTCACAGACACAATGCTATGGAGTTCATTTCCAGCAAGAGGTAAAAATGGCCTCATCACGTACAGAAATAGAAATAGAAAACATGTGATTACTAAATATCCACACTGCCACTCTGGCCTTGTATCCCTCCTTGTACGAAAGCCATCAAATTGCATGACTGGAAATGAAAGAGGAAGAAAAAGGATTTTCTTTCCACATACAAATAATTGAGAAGTTTTAAAATATTAGGAGTTCAGATAGCATGCAAGTACCTACTAGATAGGTATGGCATCACTAGAATAACTGCGTATCAGTTGGAAATGGGCAAACTGTTAATACAGCAATGGATGAATGAATACATTATTTTTTGAAAGGAAATTGAAATATTTTGACAAGGAGTATGAAGGCTGAGAAAACTAGATGCAGAATAACAATAATAATTTATTTTTTCCATTTACTTTCCTCCTCTCTTTTTTCTTTCCCTTGTGGTGGTGGTGGTCTGTGGCCTGACAGATATTGATGCACAGCTATTGGCAAGTGCTGTAGATCATCCCTATAGGCATCTTGGTATATTGAATTCGTTAGGAACAAAGCAAACGGCCACCTATATCCAGAAACAAAATATAAACCCTTTGAAATCTATTTCAGATTTGATGATGGTACTGCATTCAGAAATTTAGAATCTGAAAATCAGAGGGATTGTTTCTGTTTCATAGGTATTAAGTTTCTGGGAGTTTAGCATGACCTGTAGAGTTTCAGGAATCTTTCTGGTTCCAACTAATGGTTACATTATTCCCATGACAGAGGGAATAACTCTAACATAAGGAAGAAAATTTTGTTGAGTGAATCCCAGGATAGCAGCATATGTCAAGTTAGTATTGTCAAAACATCTGCAAATTACTCTGGAGGATTCAGGGTGGGTTTTTGTTTGTTTTTTACCCATTCTTCAAATATACGGCACCAAATGCTAGTAAGATGTAGTCATTTTAGAGAAATAAGATTAGAGATGCTGCTCTCTGGCTATTACATCTAACAGGTCCAACTGCCTTTTCCTCCCAGTATGAAACATGAATATTTTTTTCAACAACAGTGTGAATTGCTAAGTTTATTTTCTCTCTAATACCATTCCTATTGCAAGATTTCACTACGTGACTACATATGATCATTGTATTATTTTGTGCAAAAAATAAAGTATGGCTTTATGTGATTGTGAACAAGGAGACCAGTTTATTGCAATGGTCGTCAGTCTCAACAATTGCTAATTAATGCAGCCGAAATACATGACTGCAACTTTTACTCATAATAATCTAAACTATGCAAATTATCAAGGCTGACTGTTTCTGTGTCAGAAAACATTCTGAAAGAGAATGACAGGTAAAATAAATGAAGTATGTCTGCTTAGGAACAAGTATTTTATGCATAATTATTTCATACCTTGCAAATTAACTGCATCATATGCGCTTGGGAATTACAGAAAACTGAAATAATATACTCAGGGCATATTGGAATTTACTATGCAATTATATTTCTTGTTGTGTCTTATAATTTTTGTAAGTGCTTGCAACATAAGAATACAGGAAGGAGATGTCAGTGGTGGTATTCTTTGTTACTCTTTTGGCATAGGTGGATTTCCCAGAAGTCAAATACATATTCTGCTTATTTAACCTTTTTCTAGCATCTCTGTATCATGCAAAAATGTAGGTATGCAAACTGTTGATAAGGTAACGATTCAGCAACGTAGGTTAAAATCCCCAGGAAGAGGCCAAAAAGGTCCGCTGGGCTTGCAACAAAGTGAAATGGGAAAAAGGAAGAGCTTCCAGAGCAGGTTCTGAAGGAGCAGGCAGAGGTAGGAGCGAGTCTGGGAAACCATGCAAGTCAAGTCAGGATGGAGCTTGTAGAGTCTTTAAGGACAAACCTGTCTTTTCTGTGCTCACCTGGGCTGTCTTGTCACTACCACAATACAACTGATAAGCAGTGTTCAGAAACTATCTGTGGAATACAAATGGAGCTATTAGTATAACTTTCTTAAAAAGTGGAGGAATAAATACTGTCACCTGAGTGCAATACAGCACCTGTATTACAGTATGAGACACTTTATAGAGAAGCCTGGTGTTGCCCGTTAACTTTTGTGGGGAGCTAGAAATATTTACTGCCATATGTCCTGAACAATGCATGGACACTGGGCACTTCAGTATACAGGAAGCCTGTTTGCTAGTGTGTACCAAACTCCAAATGCATGCAGAATGTCCCCATACATGTTCTAATTAAATACATTAATTAAATAAGAGAGAATCATTTTGTATTTTATTTTATGTTACTTTATTTAAACTGCTATGGTAGAGCCTGGAGTTGGCTTAAACCTTGTGGTAAAATTGCCCTGTTTGAGGCAACTCTCACTTCAAAGAAAGAGCAATCAGAAAGCTTACAAAAAGCTTTTGAAGCCCATGTCCTTAAAATAGAGAGTAATAAACCAGATGAGATCCCTCTTTAAGCAAGTAGAACTCAGATCTGTTGAAACAGATAAAATATGGAGTAGTGTAAATAAATCTCCTTCTTTTCCACCAGCTCCTTGAGGAGTACGTCTTCTCCTTCAAGCCTTTGCTTGCCAGTTGATACCTTTCAGCAGCTGCCTTCTGTTCAGGCTCCATGGGCTTCTTTGCTCCATCAGTGAGACTTGGCAAGACCCCTGCTCCACTCAGCCTCCGTGCTCGCTGGCTAGAAGTACTCCTGGCTTCTCCAATGCCGCCGGCTGTTCATTTCCTGTCCGAGGCAGCAGTCACCCTCTCCCAGAGGGTTCCCCCTTCTCCAGGGAGAGGGAGCTGGGACTAGACAGTTAGACAGCCACTTTTTTTCTCTGATCCAATTTCACCCTTTTAGCAAAATACACCTAACACAGAAAATGGAAACACAGCAGTTCTGGTATCCAGCACAGCTATCAATTTCATAGGAGGAATTGGTGTCTTTCCAGAGACAGACAAGGATATAGACATAGATGTAGGAATAATGTTTGAAAATATGATTCTAAAAAGATTCCATGTAAATGCTAGCCTTGCGTAAGCAATAGCGGTAGAGTTTTCTCGTTGGTTTGCTCTCACATCTGCATAGACAGCAAAGCTTACAGATGTTTAGGTCTGAAATTGATGGCACAGATAATTAACTGCATTTAGACTTAGCACTTATAAAAATACTTCTGACAAACAGCTTTCCTGCAAAGGAGTATTAAGTCGGTGCTATTTGCAGCATTTTTCGCAAAGGCTCTGTGTTGGTATTTCCATTACAAAACTCTTTGTTCTTTCAGTAAAAATTCACTCCAGGTTGAAACATGGAACATCTGATCTCAGCTCTTGATCAGTGGTTGATTTTACCAGTTTTCCACAGAATTGACTGAGCTGAGATTTCTACGTTGTACAAAGGTTAAAAAAAGGTGTGGAGGGGAGGAAATGAGGGAGGGAGCTGTAGGAATGTAGTTGATGCAGGTGGTTTCTATTTCAACTTTTTTTTTTTTGTCTACCAGTAAGATTGAAATGGTGTGCTATTGGCATCATCTGTAGACCATTTGTGCTCTAGTGGAATTCATTACAGTTCTTTTTAGTGCATGAAATTCTGCACATTGCCCATCTATAGGAAAATATTTCAAGAGCTACATATATTTTTATCATGAGGCACTAGCAACTGAAAATTATAACAGAATAAAATATAAGATGATGTACCGCATTATTTTGAAAATAATTTCTGATTAAGGGGAAGCAAAAATCACCACTTTCAAATTATGGGGTGCTGAGGGGTTTTTGTTGGGCTTTTTTGTATTTCCTATGCTGTTCTCCAAATTATATATATGGGTGTGGTGGTAATCAATCTATTTAGAAGCACTGGGTCATTTTGAAAATAATTTTTTTTTAAAGGTCAGTAATGTGAAATAAACTACCATTCTTATGTCTGCTCAGTTTGCATCTGACTAGAATTGAAAAGCTGAGAAATGAATTCTGAGTCTCCATCTACTTCCTCAAAGATAGCAACAGCTTCACTGTTGTGAGGACTTTTGGCTAGTAAAGCCACAGTCATCAGCTTTGCCTGCTGTTCTGGGTTGGTAGAAGCTTGCTTCTATGTACTTTTTGTTTTCTTGAGCTTGTTTTTCATATTGGTATATACACATATATTTCATTTTGTGGCTTTTGTTTTGCTTGCTTGTTTGCTTTAATGTTGCACCTGTTTTCCATCATTATATGCATTTTCTATTGTATACCACATAATTATTTATTTCTTGCTTTGGCTGGCCAGAAGATGTCTCAGTTATGTTTGGCATGTGTCCATTACACACTATCTCAGTCACTTTCATGTGCCTTGGAGCGGTTCATGGCATGCTTGTATGTTAGGTCTGCTTAAGCTGTCACCTTTCAGTCATCAGACCCTGCAGAGACTAAGTCAAGCTTTAGCTGGCCTACCCTGAAATAACCAGTAAATTCAGTCTGAGATCTCTGTAAAGAAATCTGAATGGTAGCCTTAGAAGACACCAAATTCAAGTGACATTTTTGATGAGTCTTCATTATAGCTGCTTATTTTGGTGTAAATCTTCCTGTACTGACAGCACTTGGAGAGCCTTGCAATGGGGCAGAAACATCTAGAGTTAGTAGCAAAAGAACCACAGTACAGCTTTGTTTTTATCATGGGAAGATATAAATGTTAGGAGAAACAAATCTAAGAGCCTTTGGGGGGCTTTAGAAAGAAGTGAGTGAGGACAACATTAGGGACTTGAACAGTTTGGTACTTCTCACAAAGCAAAGCGCAGCTCTCCCAGTAATTATAATAGTCCCATTTTACTTTTGACTAGCAGAAGCTTACTATAAAAATAGACTCAGTGAAGATTCCAATACCGTCAGGTCAAAGAGGTATACAGCAAAACATTCTGAGTTACAGGGGCTTTTTTATTGCTCGCTTAGGAGAATTACGGTGTTTACTTACTTATGCTACTAGTATTTCTATGCTGTGGAAAGACTTTATTAATATATGCAGATTCCCAAAACAGCTTTACTGCAGAGAAATTGAATGTTTGGGAATGTTTTGACTGTTTTTCAATAGAATATGTGGGTTTATCTAAATATAGGTTTTAAAATATTTAAAATTTTAAAGTATTAGGTAATGTGACATTTTGAAATTAAGTAAATCTCCTTGCTCCTCTTCCCCCAGTGATTTCATGCAAACAAAATTTTGTTAGGAAGGATTTTCTGATAGAATATCAGATTTTTAGTCATAATCCAAAAAGTAAAGCCACTATACTCAATTACCTCAAATCTTTAAATGTACTTTATGTGCAAGTAGAGGTGGAACTTTCAAGATATTCATAATAAGAAATACCCTTACAACATTCAAGAAATCTGATAGTTCAGTTCAGTGTGAGTAGTAATGGACATGAGAAAAACCTGTAGGCAAGCAGTGCAATGCTAGACTTCTTAACTGAAACTATAGTTTGTTAGTGGATGAAACAGGATTCCCAATATTCATCCACATTTGTAAATACATGGAAAGGAAAACATTTTTAGGAAGGGTTATTTGAGCACTGAACAAAGCCGTCAGGGGGCAGAAATCAGTCAATGTTGTGTTTTTCAGAGGAAGGTCAAATATAACTAAAGTCCCTAAGTTTCTAGGCTTATATACATTATAACTTAAACTTGCTGAACTCTTGTACTTTATTCCACAGAGAAACCAAACTCCTATGGGTAAAGACAACTGTGTCCATATCCCTGTATTCTAGGGCGTGATTTCACTAGGCTACTTCATAGAGCCTCTTGTATAACATGCCACGCTTTGTTAATGTGCTGTTTCCTACCTCATAACATGAATTTTTGTTTTTCAGCTCTGAGGGACAACAGAATTGAGCTGGTCCGAGCTTCCTGGCATGAACTGAGTATCAGTGTCAGTGATGTGTCTCTGTCGGATGAAGGGCAGTACACCTGCTCTTTATTTACTATGCCTGTCAAAACTTCCAAGGCTTTTCTTACCGTTCTCGGTAAGTATAAATAGCTGAGCATAAAGAAGCAAGTGTTAAACTTCTCAGGCTTTGGCAAATTATGATAAGAATGAACTTTTCTAAAGCTTGGCAGAAGATACCTGTAAATGTCTGATCTTGTTTCCCTGAAGTTTATTGTTTCATATTGCTGTGCTGAAAAATAACATGTCTCTTACTATTTGCGCTGTGGCAGGATAATGAATTAGGGAGCACACAAATACCACGGTATGAGCGCTCCATAAAATGGACATAGCCTCCGCATCCCAAGCACCAGAAGTGTGAAGAAGGTGCACGTGTTCATCTCCTAACAATGTATTGTATAGGGCAAAGGGGAGAAAAATCAGAAAGCATGAAATCAAAACGGGCTTTAGAGCTTTATCGTTCTTCCTTAGCTGTGCATTTTCTTGGCTCATTCTGCTTTCTTTTTTTTGTCTGTAGAGTGCATATTTTCACTGGGTTTGCTGCTTCTTTTATGCTTTATCCTCTAAATGCTTTGCTGTTTTCCCCAAAGGTTATAGATACACATAGAAAAGCAATAGATTTCAAGAGATGCCCAGGAAATAAAGTTTCTGCTCAAAGCTTTATATGATTCTATGAATGTCAGTAGCCCAATCAGCTGAAATTGCTATAGTTCATTGAAACACACCTGCGTACCTAAGAGGTTATATGATTTTGGAGATTGATTTTTATTCTTTTCTCCCTTTCCTGTCCCTGAACTTGACTCTTTCTTTCTTTTTGTTTTATTTTTATATGTAGACAGGCAGACAGTTGAATTTAATAGGACTAATGTAAGATGTTCTCTGCACCAGTAATATTCACATTAATCCAGCCAGGGAATTGGTTTTGTGCATAGGATATGAAATACGTCTCCCCTTCAGTCCCTGCGAGAATATTTTGCAAAAATCTTCACAACTTTGCCATTAAGGACAAAAAATACCCACTCAAAGCAGACTATTCTGGAAGAACAACTGCCTATGGCTAATCTTTTCTGTAGAGAGGCATCTCATGATCTAAACAATAGAGGAGTAGACCAGTTCAACCTTTTAAATATCAGAAAGACACAGAAAGGTGCTACAAAGACAAAAAAAAAAATAATCTAGCCAATATTTATTAACCAAAGTAAATTGATCTTTCACATTCCTTTTAGTTTTACCTTCATCTGGGGGGAGGGTTTAATGCAATTTTCCCAATATGAGCTACTTACCTTCCAAGAAAGAAAGCTGCAAGGTTTAAGATGCTTTTTTTCATTTTATATTTGTAATTTTCTATTTCAAAGTAACATTTTCAGCTCTTGCAACACCTTCTATCTGAGATGGGGATATTTTCCATTGAAAAGTATTACATCTTTTAATCAGATAAACTATCCTTTTATGTACTAATAATCTCTTTATTGACTGCTCTGTTATGGATTAGAAGATTTAAGTGTCAAGGTATTATAGTAGACACCATTTTCTGTCCTGAAAGAGAGGAGTAGATTTATTACAGAAATGTTCTATGCGATAGGTACTGCTGCTTGGTTTTTATGTACATAATCTGTCATTCTGGAAAAGAGATATAAACAAACCAAATTGTGAAATACAGGACACAGGATCTATTACTGTGACTGATCCCTTTATCTAGCCACAAATACGAATGTGTCAAAGCGCTGCAGATGCAAGTTATAACAATGACATTTTCAGAGATTTTAAAATTACAGTCATCAGTATCACTTTAAAATAAGTTATTCTTGTGTTTTCAGAAGTCAAGTGGATTTATACATGTTCCCAATTGTCTTCATAATATTTTTCGAAATATTCCATGGTTCATTGAAAAACAACTATTTCCAAATTTAATATTATGTGTATAGTATGTTATGATCATACAACTTCCTCCAAAGAACTTGGATTCAGCTGAAGAAATCTCCATAGCCAATGGAATTGTGATTATACCTGTTGGTTTTTTGGTTATGTGTTCTCTGACGATAAAGTAACTCCAGTATTTATTTTCATCCTCCCTTTTCCCTGTATTTCGTATTAAAATATTCATAATCCATGCTTAAACATCTGTTTTAAACTTAGATAAGTTCAGCTTTTTGTTGCCAGTTACACTTTATTTTCACAGCTGTACTTCTAATATACTTTGTTATCCTGCTTGCTGCGCAGACCAGTTTAAACCTTAGAATAGCAGGTCACACTCGACCTGCATGCAGAACAATACGTAGATAGATAGGTTTTAAAATACAATCTGTTTCCCTTAGAAAACTAGACAATTTTTATTTTCTTTAATTCTTTAGAATCAACTACAGTTCAGATTGACAGTTTATTTGCTATAGGAAATAGGACTCACTGACATTCAGTTTTGATAGAAGGCAGGGAACTAATTACTCTGTTTCCAGAATACAGAGCATATGAAGAAGTGAACTCTTAAGTTGGTCATATAACTGTGCCAGCAGCTGATGCTATCAGAGACATTTTGCTTGTTTGCTTTTTAGGTGTTCCCGAGAAGCCGCAAATTACTGGATTTACCTCACCAGTTATGGAAGGAGAGAGGATGCAGCTAACTTGCAAGACATCTGGTAGTAAACCAGCAGCTGACATCAGATGGTTCAAGAACGACAAAGAAGTTAAAGGTATTTAAAAGGACTTTGATGTAATTTGGTCCAATTGTCATAACTATACATTATTTAGAATTGTATTTCTTAATTCATCTTTCTGTTTTTTCTTCAAATGGTAAAAACTGATGTTTTGAATTGCCCTGACCTCTGTTCAGCATAATAAACTCAACTGTGCTGCTTCATAGAGAAACATTTTATGGATTATTTTTATCACAGCCATACCACTCTCCCCAGATATTTTACCTTTTTGTTTCTTTTTGCCTTTCTAGTATGACGTATGTCTGATTTGGTCAATTGCCAGTTTTATGTTACACTCCTCTAAGTAGAGTGACTGGGTGAGGCAGAACCGACTGGAGGAGACCAGAGATTGCACTTCCCGTAGGGAACCTGCTCTGGTGAAGAAGAGTCGGGAGGTAGCAATTGAAGGAGTCTCAGTTGGCAAACTAGGAACCTGCAGCCGAGGCAAGGATGCTGAGAGTGTGTGGTGAGGAGCAGGGAGAAGACAGGCTTCAAAGGGGATGAGGAGAGCTTCACAGGGAATGCAGGGAGGTGGACGAAATCTGCTGTAACTGACACCATTGGGTGACTAAAACCAAAGCTGAGAGCAAGGATTTGCCTTTGAGAGTGCAGTGAGATAGGAAGGAGTTGCATATAAAAGCTATTTATTTCTTTTCTGTCTTCTCTTTCACTTTGTATGTTCTTTACTTAAAACTTAGTTTTTTAGCCTATATTCTCATAAATGCTGGGATAGTTTAAAATCCTTTTTGGTGAATGGGTGGAGAGAATTTCCTATAACAGAAGGCTTAGTCACATCTACCACAGTCAACTGAGGTGCCCATTACAGACTATATGAATAAAAAGAATGAGGTATTGGTATTTATTCATGTCACCTCTATTCATTCTGCTATACGACCAGATCAATAAATGATTCAAAATCCACCTTTTCTGTGTAGCTTTAAAAAAAAAACCAAACCTCAACTTTTATCTGCTTTTTTTCATATTTGTCTGACATTGTGGATTTTGTTAGCTCAATAAACTGCCTCAAGCAAAGTTACAGCATTAATTACAGAATCCATTAATCTTCCTTTATTATTCCCTACCACAGTTCGATGTACACAACTAGAGCTGGGATATAAAATTGGTAAATAAGGAGATTGCAATTGATCGTCCAAGAAACCCAGTCCATTCTAGAAGCATCTTTAGATTTCTGATGAAAACCAGAATAGTGTAGAAGGAGACTGGAATTTTAGGCTGGAATAATTTGAAATGTGTTTGAACACTTGTAACAAGGACAGAAAATGAGGAAACAGGCTACCATTCTTTCCAGCCACTGGGAAGTCTGAAGAGATTGCTGAAAGAAAAGTGGCACTTCATCAAACGTAATTAAAAAGAAGAATTTAACAGCACAGCTAACATACATGGCACACCATAGGTTTTGTCATCTAGAAAAGATGACAGGATGAGTATATCTATATATATATATTTTCAAGAGAGGTAAAAACTGAAAATCACCATAAGCAATGTCAATACTTTAAGAGAACTACTAGTACAGTTGACCTAATAGCAAGGCAACACATCTGAAAATATGTTGTTTTAAAAAATTGTATGTTAAAATCTGGTGTAATAACTTTGTCGTTCTTTCAGCTGACATGTAATTGAAGCCAATCAAGCAATCTGGTGATTTGACTCTTTAACTAATGTGCTCTTCTCAACAGTTCCTGAAGGGATGCTTTTTTAAAAAAGGGGGTGGGGAAGGAACAAAGATGATGTGTGAAAAAGAACAGTAAAGAGGGAAAAAAAACCCCAAAAACCCAGAAATGAGAGGAAAGTATTGAGCACATTCATTTCAGTTTAGTTTTCTAGGTCTTCTGAAGAGCACATTGCCATTTCAGAAAGGTTAGAAATAAAATAACCTAACCAGTTTGCAGTGGCATCAGCAGAAGTTACATTAGCTTTGTGCACTGTAAAAGGTGAAATGATAAATCTGAGAAAATAGATATGAAATTATATGCTAATGCAGCTGACATTAAAGGTTAGGAGTTCGTCTGTCTAGCACCAGTAAATCCAATTGTGTTACAGTGTATTATACGTGGTGCAAAAGAATATAAATGATGCATTGAGTTCAGAGTTGCACCAAAGGGGAAAAAGCCATTCTAAAATTGTAGCTCCATTGCTATTACTCAAAAAAGGAATCATCATCTGGTAAAGGAATACTGTTTGATAGAGTAAGTGTTAGTAATGAGAGAGACTGAATGTGAAGCACTGAGTACCATACCTTGTACTTTACTGTTCTGTCTCTCATATATGCATCAAATTAACAAAGCAAGCTGCAGTTTAGCATTCTGGTGACATTTCTAGAAGATTATTAAAAGCAAAAATATGGGAGAAGCTATATCCATTTTTTGTAAAAAAAAATAATATCTTTTTTCAACAGAATTTGTTACATGCTATCTCAACAATATTATGTAAAAAATTAATTTTAGGTTTCAGGAATATTTTTAATGGATTTTCTTATTTTTATTCCTAGCAAAATTGGGCTTCAGAAACAAATAAGATAATATCAGTTCATTTTGTTGAAACAGATTAAGAACTTTTGAATTAGTTTATATATGTTTAGTATATGCAAAGCAGTCGGAGAGACAGTGCACATTTTGTCTTGATAAACCTCTAAAAAGAAGATGAAATATTTTTAGATAACAAGGCCATTTCACGGCAGGACGTTATATTTGCCTTGTAAAAACAGCAAAATTGTCTTTTAAAAGATGAGTGTTTTTATATGGATGTTATATGTATGTGCTTTTATAGAGTTGAAAATGAGCAATGCATGATAGATATTCTATAATTTCTATTTAATATTTTCATTATCAAAAATCTATACTTAAGAGATATAAACTTGTATATAGTTAATATGAGCATATCTATGATTGCACATGATAGAGTCATAGAAGTGGGCCCAGAGTTGTCCCTTAGAGATTGTATGGCCCAGCCTTTGTTCAAAGGTTAGATCAGGTTGCTAAAGGTCTCCAATTACATTTGTAAAATCTCCAAGGACAGATTCCATAGTCTGTCTGGGGTAGATGTTTCAGTATTTGAAAGCCCTTATTATGGAGAATTTTCATTATATGTAGATATTTCACTATACATAATCAGAATTTGCCTTGGTCTAACTTGTGTTCATTGCCCCTCAATTTTTGCTGTACACGTCTGAGAGGACTCTGACTTTTTCTTCTCTATGACCAACCCTTAGGCACTTGGAGACAGCAGCTTGATCTGGTTTTAGTCTTCTCTTCCTCAGGTTGAACAAACCCAGCTGTTTATGCTCTCCTTGTACATTGTATGCTCCAGCCACTGACCATCTCTATGGCATTCAGCTGAACCCACTTGGGTTTGTCGACATCTTTCTTGTACTGGAAAGCCCAAAACTGGGGCTGGTACTCTAGATGATGTCACAGAAGTGCTGAATAGAGAAGTCACTTCCCGTGACTTGCTGGCGATGCTGTTATTAATGGAGGGCAGTTGTTATTTAGCTTTCAACCCTGTAGAGGCACACTGTTGACTAACGTTCAACCTGTTCTCATGACCCCCAGTTCCTCCTCTATAAAGCTACTTCCCATGTAGTCATCCTCCAACCTGTTTCATTCTGGTGATTTCCAGAGAAATTGCCCCTGTGATGGATCTTTGAGGCTTTTAACATTTTTTCAAAGGTATATTTAGGAGAGAGAGGAGTAGCAAGAAAATAAATGAAAGAATAGACTACAGTAGACATACTTAAAAATTCTATAAAAACCCTGGGTAAATATTCTGAATGCTAGCATATGGTAACATACCCAGTGCCAGATCTCCACTGCTCTTTACATCCAGGTGGCTTTACATTCAGTTAGCATATATCACAGTCACATCTTCATTTTGCTATGAAGAAACATCTAAGAAGATGCAGCTGATAAAGTGGACAAGCTAAGTATTTCTGTTGATGAGGATGTCAACAGTTTATACAATAGTATCACCATCCTGTTTACAGAGGTAATTAAGAGTTGAACGCTTCCAAACAATAGATGTCTAGAGAAAAGCTTCTAAACATCTGTTTAGGAAATTCACTGCTTTTGTTTTTCTGAAGGATTAAGCATCCACAACCTCTCACTGAAATTAAAGTTGTTGATGTTTTCAGGAGCTGTCTGTCCCCCTCCTGAAGTCAGTAAGCAAAGGGATTTGTACATTACTTATAAGCAGAAGGCTATCTTTATAGGTGCTTATTATTAAATTTGGAAACCTAACTCTGGGAACAAAATCTCACGTGTTTGCTTTAAATATTAGTGAAGATATTTGTTATTTGATTATAATAACTTTGCTTTGGCCCTGGTCAATATTTCTCTCACCTACTGATCCCTAAATATTAATAGTCATCGTGGCAGAAATTGAAATCTCTTAAAGCTTAGCAACCAACAGGCAGAAAAATGCTTTTATGCAATAAATAATTATTTCTTAGGGAAAAAATGGAAATCATATAATTACATGGTGTCTTCATCTATCTGGAGACAATGAAAAAGACCACCTTTCTAATTTCAGAAGTATTTTTAATCTAAAAAGATGTAGCTTAAGCCATTTAAGATTTGCTTTCTAAAACTGATATTTCATGGAAGTTTTATTTAGGTCATCTTCTTCTCTAATGGGATTTAGTATAATTTGTAAAACTGAAACCTCTCACTTTTTCTTTCTTTAGGACACAGAGGACATACGCAATCTCAGTCTAATTTCATATATAAGTTTATGTATTTATATATGTCTTTTAAAGCTTTCCTTGTAACAAATCAATATAACAAGCTTACTCTTTTGCTGAAATAACTTAAAATCAATAAGTATTATAAGTAGTTGAGAACCAAGTAAGACAATTCTACAGTATGTGTAAGAAGATTTCATGTTGCAGTTAATTCGTTAAAACTTTTTAAAATAAATGCTTGATCTTTTGGATCTTCAGTTCTGATCTAACATGTATGTCCTACAACAAAACTTTCTGAATTTGCACCTTAACCTTGAGCTGAGGTGAATAATTCTTAAGCATAGCTGTAGGCTCCCCGCACTCTAGTATCTGGGCTGAAAACTGGTAGAGATTTTTAACTGAACCTGCACGAAAGCAGTAGGCCAATTTAGCACAATATAAAGCAGTGAGAGGAAGGTCTCTTTGAAGTAATTTTATTTCCAGTCTTCTTGGGACTTGTCTGTACATTACAGTAAATACTATGACATGCTCTATTTACAGTTGTTCATCACCATTGGTATCTATACTTTGGTTTAATTCTAAAATTAGCGTAATTCTAGCCAAACAACAGAATAAGCAATGAATAAAGTAAGCACAGGATTAATGAGACTACATGCATGCAAACCTTAGTTCACATGGCTTCAGTAATATGCATGAATTGCTTTACTATGAAAGATTATAAGCATGGAATCAGGAAATTTAGTATTTAGTGACACTGTGACTCCTTAAGGGAAGTGAGGGTGGGAGGAGATGACATTTTTCTAATGAACTGCAGAGAAAGTTTACATCAAATTTTGACCTAAACATGTAAGAGATAGCAATGAAGGGAATTTTTGTTTGAGTGCAGTATCATGTAACCAATTTTGGCATTTTCTTTTTTTATATATATATATATGTATGATATATATCTCCTGTTTTGACAATCTGAGCAAACTGAGGAATAACTACAGTCTAATTACTTTTGTTTCAAAGAGATCAATACAGATATGAAAGATGTGGTTTTTTCAACAAGTGTGATAGATAATTTAGCTGTCTAATGCTCAACAACTTTTCCTTAAAATGTTGGAGAGAAAATTGTTTGTTTATTTTTTCTTTCAGATGTTAAATACTTAAAAGAAGAAGACGCAAATCGTAAAACATTCACAGTCAGCAGCACGCTGGATTTCCTAGCAGATCGCAATGATGATGGTGCAGTTGTAAGTTGCAGAGTAGATCATGAGTCCCTAAACTCTACACCTCAGATAGCAATGCAGGTTCTAGAAATACACTGTAAGTAATACATGTTATATATGCTTCCTTTATAGTTTTGTTTTGGTTCAGAGTTTCTATTGTGGGAAAATTATAAAAATCTCTGGTATTGTGCGGATAGGTAACATCTTTCTTTTAGCCAGCTTGTCTGGTTTGTATTCGGTTGGTTGGGTGGGTTTTGGGTGGGGTTTTTTTTGTTTTTTTACAGGAGTAACTCTACAAAGTTTAATGAGAGCTTTACCAGGGAAAACACTATAGGACTGAGTTACTGGTTTGCTTTGAGAAATGGTAGAGAGGAAATACATTTGTCTTTTGTTTATCATTGTAGCAGCGTGAAAGAGTTGTTAAAAATCAAGATCATAGTGGTTCACAATTGTCCTTGAAAGTATCTAGAAACATGAAACAAGGGTATGAAGAAGCAAAGTTTGCAGCAGACTGCCTCAATAACTTTGAATCTTTCTAATGAAACTCTGTGTCATGCTGTTGGTAACACAAGTCCAGGAGGAAAAACCCTGTAGAATTTATTTTTAGGCCTTGTCTGTACAGGATGTTACTCTAGATACTCCAAACTTCAGTTGTTTTGTCTCTCTATATATTGACTTATTTTTTCAAATAGGATTTCTAGAAACTTGATCTTTTCCACAGTGCATTGTTTCAAAGTTGAAGGAACATGCCTATGTATCTGTGTGCCCTACTCTGAAGTCATGTTGTCCTTTGAGTCAGGTTGCTGGTTTTTTTCACTTACAAACTGTGAGATGCTCAGGAGAACACCTTTTCACCATAAGATGACATTTTCATATTCACTTGCATTATACGTACCATTCTTCAGGGTATAACTGTTTGGAATTCTGCAGAACACTTGTACTTTTGATTGCCAGCTAGCAAAACTAGGCATCTGCAAAATATTGTCAGACCAAGTGAAGGGAAGAGACCTATCATGGATCTGTTTCTAGGGTAGGTGTAATCAAAGGACCTACCCTAGGTCCTATGATAAAGCAGACAAGCTTGTCCATAACGCAGACAAGCTTCCAGTAACTGCAACTAGTTGTGGAGATACCATGTCAAGGACTGCTGGCATATATAACTTGTTTCTAAAC
Source organism: Aramus guarauna (assembly GCA_013400195.1). NCBI lineage: Eukaryota > Metazoa > Chordata > Aves > Gruiformes > Aramidae > Aramus > Aramus guarauna. The sequence continues at coordinate 378,652 of VXBL01007953.1, read as the reverse complement.
AGGGATATTTCTATAAGCATCTAATACTTGTGGCACACAAAAGATGCAGTAACAGCAAAAGCACTCCATGCTTAGAAGCTGACAGCATTGCTAAAAATGCCATCTGAAAAAAAATCTGAAAATTAGGAAGATGTGAATTAGCATCCACAAAGTAATATGTACTGCAAATAACTGTTTTCTGAAACATTCTACCCATCATTTTACTGAGGTAGATCAAAGCCTTTCTTCACCAAATGTCTATTAAGCACCTGCCTCACTTAACATGTTCAAATAGCATCTGTACTAAGAGACATGAATCCTTAACAGATTTATTTCCTTGAATTCTAAATCCCACAACCATCAGCCACTGAGCTGGCCCATGACTTCACTTCCAAATTGCTTGCCCTTCCTCCAGAGCCCTGCTGAAGATGTTGCCACTACAGGAGATGAACCAAATTCAATGGAACAGTAGTACATACAGAAACAGGACAACTGTACGAGGTTTAAACTGAGTCACAGTGGCTGCAATGTAATGTGATTCAGGGTAAAGGCGGGTTTTTTGTTTGCATGAGCATCATAAGATCATAAGGCAAAGATGCCTCTCTGTGGCCTCTCATATATAAAGCTTCTGGAACATTTGTTTCCCCCCATTTGCACCCTCGGTAGCAAGACAATACCTTGCTAAATAGCAGTAGGGTGCATCTTCCTCTATGCCTGTTGCTTTGTGTTTTGAACAAGACCTTTCTCTCTCTTCTGTGGGTTCACTGAAGTTCTCTACCAAGGAGAAACCCTACAGGGCATTTACAATTAGTAACGTGTTTTACGTTGCTGCCCCCTGCCCTTGCCCCCCCCCCAACTGCCAACTTACCAAAAGCCACATGCACAAGTAATTATGCTCTATTGTTCCTGCTTGGTCCATTAATTTTCCACCAATCAATTTAATACTCTCCAGCATGAGTATAGAGTCATTATACATGGCAAGATAAGTGAGAAGTGTGCCAAAAGAAGCTCAAGTTTAGAAGAGAGGGTGGAAATACCATTTAAAACCATGGAGAAAGCAGTATTTTGTTACTGGTGACAAGGAGACTAAGAACAGGCTATTGTTGTCCTTTACCTTACCACCTACATCTCCATGGTCAACATACTCAGAAGTCTTACACTGGGCAAGTTTCTAAAGGAAACTTTATAAAAAGAGATGGAGATTCAGGGAACTACTGATGTGGTTCAGCAGAGAGCCTTGAAGGAAAAAAAAGGAGAAGGATGATTTACCAAAGCAATCCTAAAGACTCAAAATGGAGTACAAAGCAGTGAAACTTGGCCCCTTGATTTTATTCTCCTGGTATTGCTCACCATTGTCATGGCTATTACTGCAGTCATTGGAAGCTGCTGGCTTTTTTCCATCAATCCATAAGATTTCAAACATGTAAGAGACATCCTATTTGTATTAATGAGAGGCATGCTCACAGGACCCAATGTGAGCTGACCCAATATATCCTCAATGCCACCTGACAGCAGTGCAAAAATAGTGCTGACAAAACAGATGAATTATGGTACCCCATGAGAAAAGTCAGGAGAATTTGTTAATCTGACGTCCTGTAGGCTCTGAAATCACAACCAGGTAGTGTGGCATTGCTCCACTTGTTCTAAACGTCCCAGGGGTATTTCAGATGGGCAAAGAGCTATGGGAGACTGATAAGCAAGTACCTTAAAATGGTCAAACAGAACAGCACAAATGAGCATTAGTTTGGGAGTGAACAGATACACAATTACTGGGCATCACCCACTAGAACTGCACTTGGTTTTTAAACATCTTCCTAAAATCCAAAGAATTTTTTCTGTGGTACATGGATGTTCCGTATGAATTAGCACTGTATCATCACAGGTTAGAAAAAAAGGGCAATAGTAAGTTGTCTAGCCATTTCTGTCCTGTATAATTATGCCTGAAAGTAAAAAACAAAACAAAACAAAAAAACCCCACAAAACAAACAAACAAACAAACAAACAAAAAAAACCCAAATAAAAACCCCCAAACAAACAAACAAACAAACAAAAAACCAAAAAAACCAACCAAACAAAAAAAAACAAACCCAGCCAAAAACCTCTACTTTGTTTCAAGAAACTAGGCCCTGACAATGGACAAAACATTTATGGCTTCATCAAAACAAAGAAAAAAAAGGCAAAGAAAAGGAAAACAACAGAACAGTAGGAATTACAGGATTGTGTTTGCATCTAGTGAATGATAGGTAGAGAAAATGGAAAGCAACACAATGGTTGGAATGACAGGTTTTTATTTATGCCTAGTGAAAGACAGAATAAAATTAAATCTGTCCTAGATGATGAGACTATGAAACAATATTTGTAATGACTCCATGGAGAAATGTAGATAGAGGTGCTTATGAGTCTGCACAGCTGCTTTTATCATCAGCTTTAACAGGAAGTAAGCTTAACAAAACGAAAGCCAGTAATGCCATCAGCAGCAATATCAATATGGAATATACTTTATTCCCTCTTCTTCCCCTTACACAAATCTGAGCTTTTATTAGTGTGATAGAACAATCAAATCAGCTTTCCCCAGTAGTATTACAGTACATGAAATGAAGCTGAGGACTAAACTTCTAAGATAAAAAAGTTTTTATTGTCTTTTAATATATATATATGTGTATGTAATAGAAATAATGTCTAAGTCCTGCTGCTGCTCCTT